>JACBAH010007425.1:0-30442 GCA_014282315.1 Neospermospora avenae | reverse complement strand
TTGGTGGGAAAAGACTGCCTCGGCTATCTGAGCTGTGACAGTTTTGCTTGCCTGTGACATTCGCTTTCCCCGACAGTAAGCGAGCCCCGAGCGAAACTGGAGGTGGGCCGGCTAGTATCTGGTAAATTTATAAATTATTATTGTTGATTCGAGAGTTGCTCCATACAAGAAAGAGGAGGGTCACCGAGACAAAGGTCTGACCCCTCAGCCAACCTGTGACGGAGGAATGCTTGGGTCATTGTAAGAGATGGTATCAGTAGCTGGACATAGTGAGAGCGAGTTCAAGGTTGAAGTGACGATTTGTTACACATTTTACAGACTTAATCTGTCCTAGTAGATGGCCCATCATGATGTACAAGTTTTACAATATACATCTTTTCCACCACCTTAATATACACCTCCCATCTCTTCATTCCTCATTCTCCCCTCTATCGTTTCCATCCTTCTGTGTCCACAATCCATGATCCTTCTCCGCCATCTTCTCTCCATCCTTGACATTCAGAACCTTTATCGGCTGCTGCTGATCAATCTCACTCTGCTTCTTTCTCCACTCCCTGCCCTTCTCATTCATGTTCTTGATCCTCTGTAAGAACTGATTATTGAATGAATCCTTAGTCATATCAATCGTCTTCACGCTCGCCAGCTCACGGCGTCTCTTCGCCATGTAGTACAGTTTAGTTACACGCGCCGGGTCCTCAATCTCGGAAAGCGCGTACTCGACGCTCCATTTATCGTCGCTGGTGAGTTGTTCCGGTCGCTCGACGTACCCGCCGTTGACTTTGTTCTTGATAGTGAGAATCATAGCCATCATGTTGCCGGGTTTACGGTTCATGTCAATCGTCTCATTTTCGGTAAGAGGACGACCGGTTCCAACGCGTGAGATCGGCACGTCTTTTCCTTCGAATGAGTCGGTCGCTGGTTCAGGTGCCTTGGAGGAGTCTTGAGTGTTCACTTGTGAATCTCCATCCTCATTTTCTTGATCGACTTCGACGCTCTCGTCTAATTCGGCCGATTCTGGAACCGCCTGCGCTTCAGACCCCTCCTCCACATCAGTCTCTACGTCATGTTCCTCGGCATCCTGAGAGTTCTCATCTATGATCTCCTCTCCGTCTGCGAACTCTCGATTCTCATCCGCCGAGTCATCACCGACGAGCTCATCCTCCTCTGACAAATCATCCTCATCCTCTTCTTCATTATCCAGATCAGAGTCAAGATCAGACGTATCAAGGTCTCCTCCAGATGCCTCACGTCCAGCTTCGTCGTCCTCGACAGATTCGTCAACTGCAGCTCTGATCTTATCCCACTCTTTCCGCTGATCTTCCTCGCTATAAGGCTTGTTAACAACGCCCAAGACCGCCTTCTCAAACTTCTCAATCTTGGCCTTGTTGGTCCTCTGAACCCTCTCAATCGCGGATTCCGTGAAAGGTTCAGCGAAAATGTACGTGAAAGGACTTTTTGCAGGCCTGGTTTCAATGAGTAATCGGATTGATTGCTTCGGGTACTTCGCCGTGGCACGGTCCAAAACTCGGTTGAGCAAATCCAAACTCAACTTGAATTCCTGGTCTCCAAGCGTGGTATCAGTCGTTCCATGCAGCGCAAAGTCCATTTCTGGTAGACTTATGTACTGGAAGCCGAAGATCCTCTCGGTGTTGTGGAAAGCAACGAAGATACCATCCATACGACCCATTCGTACCTGCAGAGAATACTTTAAGAAGGCAGAACGGATCATATCATAATATTCTCTTTCGAATGACTCCCATTCACCATGCCTTCCTCGAATTTCGTATCCTCTGCCCTCCTCGTAATCATCGGCATCCATTCTAACTGAGACAACGGCCCGGGTCTTGAGATCAAACATGCCAGTACCGGGTAAGCGCGAATCGTGGGCGTCGAGTTGTGATCTCAACAGAAAATCGCCCATTCCAGTGTAGTGAAATTCTTCGGATGCATTGCGCTCCTCCTCCGAAATCCCCTCTGGATTCGATTTTCGGTACTTCTCAAACTCGTCGGTAGGAAGGGTGAGAAGCTTCTCCATAGATTTCCCCAGACTCATAAGAATGTTGGCAGTGTCGTATTGCTTGTCTGCGTCGATGGCGTATGCCCCATCTCTCCACCGCAAGAAAATGGATGTCGGGGCACGCTGCATAGACGTGAAAGTGCGGAACTCAACAGGAAACATTTTCGACAAATTGCTGACAGTGATGTTTCGCCATTGTGACAGGAGGAAATGGAAGTGGGCTAGAGCAGACGTTGTGCTAGATGTCGACCCGGTGTATTTCTTCTTTTCGGAGATGGCCTTCGAGATGAGGAATTTGTCCCGAGAGGAAGTCACGTACTGCTTCAGTGCGTTGAAATCAAACTCGCTGACTGGCATGATTGTCTGCAGGTATGGATCGAAATTGAACACTCTTGATCGGGGATCTTGCAGCGTATAAACCCCGGGATTGAATAGGACTCTTTCCAGACCATAGGACAATTGAGGCACTTTGAGCTGTCTCGTATCAAGAGGAACTAGATGAAGACTGTCTGCGTCAATAGTTTTGATTTCGTGAGCAGTGGTTCCAGGCTGCGCTGTGAGGGGATCACCAGGGCGGCTTGCAAGCTCGTCTACACTCGTGTTAATCCTCCTAATCAAGCATTTTGCTCCAGCAATTGATTTTGGAAGTTTCGGACGAGGTGACATAGCCCGAGATCTTGGCCTGGTCTTCTCGGCCTGTCGAAATTGAACCACAGTGCGCAATGTTTCTAGTCTTTGGGCCTCTGTTAAGGTATCATCTTCCAACAATTTCTCGATTTGTTCCTTCAGAGGCAATTTAGGGCCTTCTTTATTCATCTCTGTCACCTTCTTATGGAGGCTTGGATTCTTCTTCAGGAACTGTTGTAAATCGCTAAGTGGTCCTCTATTAACGCTTGATTTCCGAGCCTTCCCATCTACAACGGTCGAAGATACAGCATGAACCCCCTTATTTTTCGAAGATGTGTCTGGAGGACTGGCTTTTGCCTTGGAAGGCGCTTTCTGTTTTGTAGCTGTTTGCCCTCTCGACTTCCCTGGTGGGAATCTATTTTCGGGTGTCTGCACAGATGGAGATTTCTTAGAGCCGTCGAGTTTCTCTGTATCCTGTGCTGTATCTGAGGCTTTAGAGTCCACTGCTTGCTTCCCACGTTGTAAGGCCTCCATTCTTCTCCGCCGCTTGTTACGATTAAACGTTCTCTTGGACACAGCCCCTGGTGGTCTTTCTTCATGTTGTGTATCATCTTTCCTTCGCGGCACAGGCTCAGAAAGTAAAGAATCTCTCAGGGCTCGGAGTGTAGTCATAGACCTCGAAAGCGGCGTCAAATTGTTTACAGCCTTTCTCCCTCTTGCCGGCCCTTCGGAGCCATTGTTCGAAGTCGGCTCTGTATCGTCTCCAGTCGCTGGCTCGCCCTCGTTATCCTTCTTCCCATCTTCGTCCTTAAGAATTCGTGAAGAAGTCGAGAAATTTTTTGATGCTGCTCTTGTCGCGCCACTAACTCGTTGCTGGACCTGGACTTGCTGAGGATTGCCGTGTGGCTGGATATTGCATCGACATGTTGAGCAGATGTATGCCTGTCTGACCCTTACCCTTGAACTCCCACGAGATATTGTCGAGAACATAGAAAGGATGTGCGTGGAGACAGGAATTGGTGATATCCTGTCTGTAGTATACTTGTTCGCGTCAGTCGCAAAAAAATATTTTGGGCGAGCGACGCGGAAGGTCCGTGGCGTAGGGGCGAAATCACGGGGCCGGATCGTCATGTCAGGTCAGTCCTATGGGGATGATGACCTTCACTGACACTCAAACATTCAATGTCATGAAAACCTTATTTTATACGACTTTGCTTGTGGAGCCATGTGTGTTCTCTGGGTTGATTTGAAGTAGGAAAATAATCACAATGCATGTTCTAACACTGATCAGTAAAGCCACAAGTTTATTTTGGCACTTTGCTTGAGGGAGAGCAAAAGTTACTTTACGAAGTTACCTACTAATTAGGTAAGGATGGCCATATATGTTGGCTCTGTGGAGTCTGCTCTGTAGCCTCAGCGTGCCAAGAATTGAGTAGATTCAGAGTCCTTTGTGTGTGGAATGCAAGAAACTAAAGTAGAATTTTGCTCACTTTCACGGATGTTTCCCAAAGCCCTGAGAAAGTGCAGATAGATTTCGCTAAAGACGATTTCATTGTAATTCTCATGTCTCACCCCTCTTGAACAAATACTAGAAGCATCGTTCTTCTATATGTGTTCCTAAGTAGACCAGATAGCAACCGATGGTAACGCCATACAGTTTTTATGCAACAGAAGCCATAAGCAAATGGGTATATGTTGCGCCAAAGATCCTGCCCTCATGTCCGAACTCCTACCTCAATAAGCAATCCACCAGTCCACGCACCACCGCTCTTATCAAACATACGTTTAAGGAAAGCCTGAGCCAGGAGCAGCTCTCTGTGCAAAATACTGAGCTTGTTGTAGAGTGTCTTGAGCCAACTCCTTCTTTCCCTGCACCTCATAGCATTGTGCCAGCATTCCATCAGCCACGCTTCTCCAGAAGACATTACCACTGTTCGTTGCTTGGGTAGAGGCGGCCATGGCACTCTTCTCAGCCTGATCTCCCACGACACCTGAGAAGAATCGACTACACATCACATTCAAAGTGATGCAAAGGAACTGTGAGTTGGCAGTCGCTGAGGCGCCGTTTAGAGCAGCTCGTAGATAATTCTTCACTTGGAACATCTGAACCGGGGGATTTGTTGGTACTGTAGCCAACACCAAGTTGAACGCCGTCTGGATGTCTATGCTGGGATGGTGCTCGCAAAACGGTTTGAGTCTATCTAGCAAGGCTGTGTTTTGATTGGGATCTTGTCGGTTACTCTCTTGTAATATCCATAGCGCATTCAGAGCAGCAAGTAGCGAGATGTCTCGAATCATTTGATGCACTGATGTAGCGATGGAGCCCTTCGCTATGGGTAGTTTGAATTTCGCATCTTGGAAGATATCTAAAGCCCTGTCAAGATCACCAATACCTTGATAGTATATGCCCGTAAGGTACATTGCAACTATTTCAAGCGGTCCCGTCGAGGTGATTTTGAAATTGCGCGAGGTTGTCATCAAGCCATCGAGTTGACGCTTTGTTTCGGACCAGTCGGCTAATCCAGCTGACCAAAATGCCGCATAGGCGCGAAAATAGCACAATAGCTGCCCACGCCATCGACGCTGAGTGATCATTTCAGGCAACAGCCCAGGTTTCGTTTTGGAAGTTTTTGTATCTGCTGCAAAGTCCCGTGTCAGAACCTGTTCATCATACGTAGCCAGCGCATTTACCTTCTAGCAAATCTATGCCGGCTTTCAGGAACTTTTTTCCTTTCTGGTCGGCAGAGTTCTTGTGTAATAGAACTATGCTAGAAAGAAGGTAACTTGAAGATGTTAGCGTAATTCTACCTGTCGGGAACTGCAGACATACGTGATGGCATAGGTGTCTTTTTTGTTCAAGAAACAGATCATGATATTGTCGCCGCCATCATCTCCGATTCCCAGAACCATTCTTGTGTCGGAGCTCACGATCTGTGAACTTTTTGCTGTTCTTCTGATTGGGATAGAGATGACATCGCTGTTAGTACTCCACTGTGAGTTTTTGAGAGCCTCATCCATCATCATCTGCATCTTTTTGAGGTCTTCTAACATGCCTTTAGAGTTTCCTTGTCGGATACTGCAAGCGACTGCGAGAATATGTGTGAGACCGACAAGCTGGGGTATTTTACAGCTCGACTCTGTTTGGTACCTCCAAGCAGCAGCTATGGAGGCTTGTGTGTTCTCCATGGCGTCTGTGCCTGACCTCTTCATATAAGCAATCGCTTTCATGAGTGATGCTGTGAGATGGATCGCATGGTCTCCAAGATGCTCGGCAAGATCGGTAACAGCATTCAGATTGACAATTGCAGCATGATTCTCAGTCGGAGTCCCCGAGGCAAGCGAATGCGAGGCTCTCAGAAGTCGAAAGGCGTAGACCCAAGGGTAATGCTGATATCTACGCCAGTCAATAAAGGCTCTACTAGAACTCAGGAGACTTACACTTCCGACTCCGAAATATGACCTTCCAAAGCTTTCATAGAAGCCTTTGGGTTCTTTTTGGCCATGAAATTGGCAAGAAGGAATTGCATCGCATACTTGAGGTCGTAGTAATGATTCTGCCACACACAGTCAGCATCGTTTTGACTACTGAGTCGAATATGCGTACCCTTTCGCAAAGCGCGATTCCTTGACTTAACGCCGTCTCTCCCTCCATATGATTTTCAGTCTCTTCATACAGCACACCCGCATAACGTAACCTGATGTTTGCTTCTAGCCTGGGCGGCAGCTTGAGATTCTTCAAAGCTGTTTCCAAGCATCCCAGTCCTGTGGCCACCAGCTTCTCATAGACGTGAACGTCGCTATCCGTCAATGAAAATACCACCGAGGGGGCGAGCGAGTGGGCAGATTCGAAGTATTCCTCGGCCAGCGAAAGCAGAAGCTTAGCCATATTGTGCGAAGGGTCAGACGGCGCTGTCGCTCTAGGTGGATTGGCGTATGTGGGATTCATTATGCTGCGTCCATTCGAAGGGTCTAAATCTCGCTGGTACTGCTGAGGTAGTCGAGGCTGCTGTGCGGGCTGCTGTTGCAGAAGTTGCGCGGGGGATATGAATTGTGGTGCGGTTTGATACTGCTGCTGGACAGCTACTGGACCGTACGAAACGTGGTTGTTTGTGTAGTTGGAAGCGTTGTTACTTGTGTAAGCGTGATTTATGTACTGTTCCGGAGCATTCTGATTCCATTGTTGTCCCTGCCCAGCTCGGGACCTGTCGTTCTGATTATTCTGATTGACATTTGCAGCATACTGAGGTTGGAAAGCATTCGATGCTGCCTGCTGTGCTCGCGGATCGTGTGTATTGTGTGGGCTCAGCGGATTTGGAGGACCATGGCCAGCCCAGTAGCCGTTACCATTGCCATTTCCAGGCCCAGGGCCTCCTTGATATGACATGACCTTCTCGTTCCGTTCCGTACCTTAGAGTTGCGGTCCTCGTTTCCGGTCCCTACTACTGATACCTAGACAATAGAAGTGACGCGCGCGCGCCTACAGGATGGATGTCGCGAAAGCAGTATGCGCCGCTTTTGTCGATTCGAGTGGGGTGGGGTTAGAGCGGCGCAGTGCAACAGGTGGACAGCGCCAGGGTCAGGTCAGGTCGAGACCTCGCGAGCCTCGGTCTGCTACGCCGCAGCCAGAGTTGGACAGGTCCGTGCATCTGCCAAGTCGCTTAATACGAGCCAAGAATTACCTAAGCTGAGTTGTCAAGAGTTCAACTAGATTCTCCTTGAATTATGTAGAAAACTTCATAAAAAGAGAGTGTCCTATGTGAATGCATACCGCTCGCATATAAATAGGTAGTCATTGGAGGAATATCTAAGGTTCTAACTACATCTCAGAAGTGCTCAAACTTCAATGTACCTCCGGAATAACACGTCATCCCGGCCCCCAGAAAACCCAACTATGGCCGGCTGCAGTGCAGCGGATAGGTAAACTTTAATGTACCTGTACCTACCTAGGTACCTAGGTAACCTCAGGTAACCTAGCCTAGATGAAAATGAATCGTGTCTGAAATTTCGTTAATTTGTAAATACCACCTCAGCTACCTACCTCCTAGGTGCAGGTCTCTTGGTTCTTTAGCTACTCCACATCTGCTCTACTTCCAGGTTCATAACTCCTCGCTACCCGCCTCAACTTTTCGCTGTCTAGCCTGCAGCTTCAGATACACCCTACAGCACTAAACCAGTCAACACTCCACGCTTGTCAGCAGTACTGTACCTCAAACCATGGAGTGGCTTGGACATGCATCAATCTCATTCACAAATTGTGCAACTCCTTTAGCACTCACAAAAAAAGACGGAACAGCAACAGATCTTCTCAGCGTATGTGAGGAGTCAACACCACCATGTGTACTCAATCCTCTGCTATTCAATGGCCATGTTCAAACCATGTGGACCGCTATTAAGAATGATGGCCCACCCATATACTACAAACGCAAACTTTTCCAAAATGAAGATCCAGCTTATAATGGTTCCTTTGCCGTGGACTTTGTTGTTCCAGATAACACAGAAGTTGACAATACTTTACCAATCAGGACGACTTATTTCTCAGACGAAGCATTTGAGGGAATTGGATCTCTGGACAATCGTCCTATGCTAGTCGTGTTGCATGGACTCTCAGGAGGATCTTATGAAATCTACCTGAAGCATGTGCTTGCACCACTTGTTGCAGCTGAAGGAGATAGGCAATGGGCGGCGTGTGTAGTCAATTCTCGAGGCTGCGCAATGCATAAAATCACGAGCAGTATTCTATACAATGCAAGAGCTACTTGGGATTGCCGACAAACTGTCAAGTGGTTGAGGAAGAAATTTCCAAACAGGCCGCTGTTTGGCGCTGGATTCTCATTGGGAGCTAATATTCTGACGAATGTGAGTAGATTTTTGAAAAGTTACAGTTCATAAGCTAACACTTTGCAGTATATTGGAGAGGAGGGAGCAAGCTGCGAATTGAAAGCCGCAGTTATCTGCTCGAATCCCTGGAATCTTGATGCTGGGTCTCTAGCTCTACAGAGAACGTGGCTTGGAAGAGAGATTTACTCGAAGACAATGGGTGCGAACATGAAGAAATTAATTGAGCTTCATCACGACCAAGCTTCCAAGAACCCAGCACTGGACTTCGAAAAGATACGTCGTGTCAAGTATCTTCACGAATTCGATCGGGAAGTCCAAGGACCTACTTGGGGTTATCCGACTGAAGGAGCATACTACCGCGATGCATCGTCAACTGACTCCCTCTTCGCTATCAGGATCCCTCTTTTTGCTATTAATGCCAAGGACGACCCGGTAGGTACACCTCTTCGTGGAGTTAGAATATCTCTGACACTTTCTAGATCGCAGTCGATGAAGCACTACCATACCAAGAAGTAAAACAAACACCCTATGCCATATTGTGCACCACTTCCTTGGGTGGCCATCTGTCCTGGTTTGAGGTTGGGGGTCACAGGTGGCATGCTCGACCGGTAAGAAAATCCAGCAATGTCATGGAATCCAGGAGAGCTGACATAAAAAACAGTGTGTCAATTTCTTGAACAAGATGGCATTTGATATCGACGTCGAGAACATCGTTGACTGCGCTAGAGACCTGCCATCAAAGGACCATCTGAGCCACTCCAGATTCCGCCCAATGCTTCGCAAGTGGGCCAATGTATGAATTTAGAATAAGGACAACAGACAACTTAGACACTAGACATAGACATTAGACCATAGACTGTAGATCTTAAATACCAAAGAGAGTGAAGAGCGGGCTTTGTCACTAGGATTTTGTCTGTACTGGAAACCTTGTGATCGTCTGGCGGAAGCACAACTGTACGATCTGGAAGAGCTACTGTTACACAAAGTTACGAGCGTCTATGAAATGTGCTTCCAAACAGCTTGACTAAAGAAAAAAAGTGTACTCGAAGCCACAAAATACCTCCCTATATCTATCACTCATGTTCTCTCTCAAAATGCATACCCAAAAAATCCAGTTGCTACATCGGCCCCTCGGGCAAAACCGCGCAAACAAGCTCATGACGTTCGTCAAATCCCGGCTCATACACCAAACCCTTTCCGGAACCAAAACACTGCATACCAGCCAAAACCGTAAATGTAATTTCATAACACCAGCACGACGGTCAGGTCAAACGGAAGAAAATGCCTTCTACCGCTCGATTTAACAGCGAAGAAGCCAGTGAGGCGGCGTGGGAGGGCGGAAGGGGCGCTGTTGTTGGGGCTACCAAGGTATGGTTACATTCGCGTGACGATGAGCGGCGGAAGTGGTGTAAGATGAGATGAGAGGAAATCGGTCCACACAAGGGACTCTAAAGTCTGGGGGTTGAAAGCTGATGATGACAAAACAGTGGGGATTTGGAGCTGCTATACTGGGCGGTGCTGGATATACGATGTCGCCGATTTATAGAGGGTTGACTATTCAGTTTAAAGTGTAAGACCTCATTCCTTATCTTCTACGAGACATGGTATGCTTATGGAAATTCCTAGGTTTTTGCAAATGTCAGGTATGCCGATGCACTCGTTATCTTCACTTTTACTCTGTATTGAATGATGCGTGTTGAGATTTGGTACGCTTAGGTGGCTAACATGAGAAACTAGGCATGATTCTCGGCGCTTGCTTAGAAGCTGACAGTAGAGTGAGGGAATATGAAGCGAAGATACGGATGCAGAGACGTATGATAAGGGATCGAGCTGTATGGGAGAGTTACGAGAAGGAGTTTGAAGACGAAGTTCCCGCAAGAAAATCGCGGTGAGATGACACATGAGATGCACATATGTATCATACCAATTTCAATGTATGAATATTTCCAGTGACCTACAGAAGATTTCTTCATTTATTTGGTAATTCGACTCTAGACGCCAGCCATGATCCCCTGTACATGAAACCATAATATATCCCATACGCCTCCCAATGCCTTCGAATCAGCCAGTAAACATCACTTAGCAGCAATAAACTTCCTCGAGTCCATATTCAGCTTCGCCAGTCTGGCCACACATCCACTGAGTTGCAGTAGCGTTTGCACACCCTCCAAAATCTTCATATGCGTAAAACCTATCTCCTTGATGAACTCCAGCTTCGAATGCTCACTCAGCGTCGGTATCGTCTTCGTGACTCTGAACATCGTACTGATGATGTCGTGGCTTGAATATCCTAAATCCCACAACTCTTTCAATGTCTCCAACGCAGCGTCGACTTTTCCCTCGTAGCAAGCCTTGAGCATGGCCTGGACCTTAATAGGATGCGGCGAGTCAACGACCTTGAACACATTGTCCCCACTCACGAACCCGAATCCCGCCCACGTAGACTGCAGATTATTGATAGCTTGTCGCATATCACCCTCTGCACTGAAAACCAAAGCAGCCAATCCATCCTCACTATACTCCACTTTCTCGGCCTCGATAATCTGCAGTAATCTCTTGACTACCTGCGCGTCTGTAAGTCGGGAATACCGCAGGATCGCACAACGCGATTGTAAAGGCTCGATGATCTTGTTTGACTGGTTACATGCGAAAGCGAAACGGGTCGTCGACGAGTAGATCTCCATCGTTCGTCGGAGAGCTTGCTGGGCACCGGATGTCATGCTGTCTGCTTCGTCAAGGATAACGAGTTTTTGGCGACCTTGAGGAAGAGTGACTTTCTTCTGCGCAAAACCCTTGATTCTATTCCGTACTACGTCAATGCCTAGTCGCAGATGTCAGAGTTTCCTTCTTGCATTGTAGAATAGATCACTGACCTCTCTCGTCACTAGCGTTCAATTCCAGAACAGCCTCCTTGTATGCATCTCCTAACAACTGTCTAGCTAGACACAGCACTGAAGTTGTCTTCCCAATTCCCGGCATGCCAGAAATAATAACATGTGGCATATTTCCATCCTTCGCAATGATCTTTAGTCGCTCAATCGTCTCGGTATTGCCGACCACATCGTCCAAGAAGACGGGTCTGTATTTCTCAACCCTGCCAGTTTTAGTTTTGCACGCGGCAGCAGTATTTCAGGACATACCATGGCAATTCGTAATTGGCGACTCCGTTGGTATTTGCTGTGAGAATCTTCTTTGCCGCCGAGGTGGAGGACTCGCCCTTTTCTTCCCCTTTGGTGATCGCCATGGCTGGAGTTGTTGGAGGATGATCCGTCGCGTCGACGCGGTTGCGGATTAAACCACTCTACACGCAGCGTGACACGTGACTAAGAACCGCGTTCAACCTGCAATAAGCTGAGTACACTTTATAGAATGGCGTCTGATGAGCCTTATGGTCTATGCTGAGAAATTAGTGAAAACAGTATAACACTTCACTGCTCAATTCAACAGGGGTTATCTAAATTCACGCCTCCCGAGTTTAACTGCTTCCCTCCCAAAGTACCACATCAGCGCAGATTCTCCACATTCGAAAGTACATGATTGTTACCGAGACAAGATCTCACTTCTATCATGCTTCTCTTATTCTCGATATGTGTTCTAGCTATGGCTTACCTAGCCAACGCACGATACATCATGTACCTTACAGGGTACCGGAACAGCTCTTGACCATATGACCCCTCACTAACTACGCATCAGACAACACAACGATGTCCCGGAGCCGGCTCTGGTATCAGACATAACTCATGTTGCCATTGCATTTATGCAATCTTCCATTTTCAATGAAGAAGCCCCTACTGGATGGCCTCTCTTCACGACGGTCGAGGAAGTGCGCTCAAAATTTGCGCAAGGAACTTCTATAATGGTTGCTATAGGTGGATGGTGTGTATCAGAAAAGACCATTTTCTTGTCTTTTTTTCAAGATCTCGATAAACTCTTGCGATATTTCTTATTTTCTCTTCAAGGCATATTTCTATCCACTTTCCGTTTGACTGCTAATCCATATTGTAAACAGGGGAGATACTGGCTTTCCAAAAGCTGCGGAGACGGAAAGTAGCCGAAAACTCTTTGCCAGGAATGTGAAATCCATGATGGTGACTACCGGAGCAGATGGTTGGTGTCCATCCTCTGGGGGAGGAACAGTACTAACTTCGATACAGGAGTCGACATAGATTGGGAATATCCGGGGTATATTCTATATACCAAGCTTCTACATTAGCTAACAAAACAATAGAGGAAACGGTGAAGACTACAAGCAGATCCCCAATTCTGGCAAAGAGTGGGAAATCGCAGCATATCCACTTCTGCTTGCAGAAATCCGAGCAGCTCTCGGTCCTTCAAGAGTGATATCGGCCGCAGTGCCAGGCCTTCGTCGAGACATGCTAGCATTCACAAAGCTTACCCTTCCGTCGATCAGTAAATCTGCAGACTTCCTCAACATCATGACTTACGACCTCATGAATCGCAGAGACACCGTTACCAAGCACCACACGGGCATTGAGCTTTCGTTAAGTGCTATCAATGCATATATGGAGAACGTTCTGGCTCCGGAGAAAGCCAATCTCGGATTTGCTTTCTACATCAAGTGGTTCAAGACGGATCCTGACGGAAACTGTTCTGCAAATTTGCCCATTTGTAAGACTGTGTTGATGGAAGATCCAAACACAGGAGCCGACCTCGGTCAAGCAGGTGCATTTTCTTGGATCGACGATGTTCCATCTGAACTTCAAGCTTCTTTCTTAAAAGCCATGCGAGGCGGTATCTATGATGGAGTACATGGTGGGCATTATTACTGGGATGAGAGTGAGAATATCTGGTGGACCTGGGACAACCCCGATGCCATTCTGAAGAAATTTCCTGAGATCGTGGAGCAGAAGAAACTTGGTGGGGTATTTGCATGGGGTCTTGGAGAAGACTCCAAAGACTGGACTCATTTGCAGGCTTTGACAGCCGGGGTACGGAAGAGTCAAAAGTTAAGCAAGCTGACTGCCGGCGTAGGCGCTGCAGATTCTGCACCCTACAGGGACGAATTGTAAAGTACTGGCTTCTTTACAACCCTGCGGTTTTTCTAGCAATCAAGAACTCGAAGCCTACCAAAACTCCATTTTGGATCCTCGAGTAACACCGCATCTTGGCAGCTGAACAGTGGCTTGAGCGTCTCCTCAGATATATCCAATGATCGCGATACATGGCCATCGTAAAATCATGCAGGTAATCGGACTTCTTTATTCCTCTAGCCTTGGCGGCCTAGCCCTAAGTTACAACTGCGGTTCCTTTGCTATGACCATGATTCTTCTAGGCAAGTGAAAAGTCTTCTCCTTCTCCCTCCCTCGATTTCTACCGAAAGTCTTGTACAACCCGAAACACACTTTGCTAGCTGTTTCGTGAGAAATACTTTCAAGATGCCTTCAAAGAATAGGCAGTATCGCCAGCCTTTAATTCTTGCTCTTTTCTTCAGTACACTTGCTCAATGCACAACACATCCTTCGGGCCCAACGGCTGCCGTCTCGATCGCCGCGGCACCACTGTACGCAACGCTGCGACCATGTGCAGCTTCATGTCTTGTTTACCAAGGTTCCTTTGCTTGCGGCGTCAATAAGGGCTATTACGACCTGGCTATAGAACTGTCTTGCAGTTGCAATCCCATAAACTTCTGCTATTGCAATTCCAAGGATGCTGCCTCGGCTTCATCATACATATCGTCCTGTGTCATTAAAGGCTGCGGTGCAGACCTTCCTTTGGAAGTCACCAACGCGATGGATCTCTATAACGGATACTGCGCGACCGTAAATATTGCCGCCGCGGTACAGAGCACACCAAGCGTTACATTTATTTCCTCTGTAGCTAGTACTCCAGCTGCGAATACACCAAATCCGAATGCCAATACGAATACTGAATCTCGACCGAAGGATTCGACACCGGCAACTGGCGCGACGACCACTGTTGAAAACGCGGCACCACCAGGTGCAAGTGCCACTAATGAGAAGCAAGGCTTGGCTCAGTCTGATGTAATTGCTTTGGCTGTTGGGCTTGGTGTAGGCGTACCAAGCTTACTTTTGGCAATGGCTACTTTCTGTATGCAGAGAAAGAAGAGGGTGCGGCAGCACAGAGCGAGTTCGGAGGCTCACATCGTTAAGTGAGAGACAGTGAAGGTAGTATTTGGGTTGGTTCGAGGGCTGGCGATGTGTCCGAGGTAAAGATCGCTCCCTTGGGTGGACGCCCCTTCCTAAGGCTAAAGTGGTGATTTGAGCAGAACTGACAAATTAAGGTGTTACATGCAGAGATTAGCATTACGAATGAATGTGTTCCGGATCTCACATCAACTGTCAATTGCATCAATAGTGGGCGGTCGTCGTCCTATTATTGGGCTCAGTTTTTCGGCATCAATTCCTATATCAAGTCATCTTAGATTGCTATTCAGATTCAGCCACATGCCCATAGGGTCTGATCTCTATTGATAAGGTTCGAGGACAAACATAGAACACAGAAGTAATCGCTCCCTTTTCCAGCTCACACCGTTGTGACAGAAGCTTAGGCATACACGTATTTGCGGCGCGACCTGCGCGTGGTCATAAATGATGCACGGGAAGCACATCGTTGAATATAGGAGATTGAACTCTGCAACGAATGTAAGCTATATCGCAAAGAGGACTTGAAATGAAGGCAAGAGAACGGAAACAACAACCTGAATAAAGAGCTTGTTTTGACAGCGCAATCACCAGTAGCCAAGCTTGCCAGAGAATTTGTCCTATAATAGGCCATGGAGCAGGAATCGTCCCTTGTTCGCGACGGAAATTTGATATTCAGATAAGTTGCCATTGTTCGTTATGCCTGCCACCACGATTTACATCTTCGTAGTGAGGCACGAATCTACTCGACTTTTCGAAGACGAGATACGATGCGGCAGGTTACGGGTATCAACGAGCAAACACTGAAATTGGCGAGAGGGCCATCTGAATAAGGTCACACTCCTCAGCCTAGCTCGCATTCAGTGTAGATATTCATGCAGATCAATTTCCAAGGATACAGACATAACAGTCAAATGATGTTAACGGAGCATTGAGACTTACCAACTCTCGCGAGCCAGTCATAGTGGTTATGCCCAGAATCCAAAATCAGCTGATGTGCTTCCAGTCATCAACACCAACCTCGTAGGCTGTCAATATTGTGGTAACTTCCCCGGTCAATTGAGGCTTATATCAGCTTGTTCGTGGTGGCGGGCTAGGTCAACTATCCATCCTATGACTTAATTCTACAGATGTGTATCCAGCAGGATTATACGGCGACAATCTCGTTCTAGAGATTGCTGGCAAACTTGGCTGACGTTATGTCCTTTAGATCACTATTGTTATAGGCCACAGCTAAATCGCAGTGCGGGAATAGCTAAATCGCAGTGCGCTAATATTCTAGTAGCTTGGCGTGTGCATCTAGAGGACACGCCCCCCTATACAAATTTGTACTAGAGGGTATAGGCCAATTATGCAGAATAAATCTTTTATAATAATCTAATTAATTACCCCTGAGGCTGAGAATCAAAATTGAAGCTATTCAGACACTCGACTCTAATAGTCTATTACTACTACTACTACTACTACTACTACTACTACCTCCCTACAAAAAGTACCCCGTTCAAATACTCGCCGCCCCTTATTCGTTGAACTACCCTCAAGCTCTGCCCTCATATTACTTGGCTAGCCTTTTATAGTACAAAATAGCGTATCATCGACTGGTGTAGCGATGCAAAGGCTTAAGGATAGGCACCTAGATAGCTATGAACCTGGTATACGGAGGCGAGAGGGTATATGTATAGTATGATATCAATACATCATTCAGATAGTACTGTAGATGCTACTATAGCTAGTGAAGCTTTGATTCAAAGGGATATAATAGGGGGAATTGAGGTATACCCAGGATGCGGAGTTTGAAGAAGATTTGGACGAATTGGCATAATTGTGGCCCTATAATGTATTGTACATAATTATATATACAAATCTTGGTGGTGATAAGTGCACACTGCATTTTCGGCTCGGTTAGTAGCGCACTGCGATTTAGCTATTCCCGCACTGCGATTTAGCTGTGGCCTTGTTATATTTCGATTACAGCAGCTATATGATAGGTTTCATTCAATTCTTGCGACTATTCTCCCAGGGTCCCAGCGGTTTCTGCCCTCTGATCCCTAGATGAGGCCGTGAAGGCAAATACGTCTCGGGAGAAAAGAGCAATGTCAGGTCAAAGACCATATCGTTAGTCATGTCTAGTCTCATGAAGACAATATCGATTACTAAAGAAGACATGCTTCGAAGTCAAGTAGGTAATTCACGATACTAAATTGATAATCTTGGATTACAATTACTTTTTGTCATTGAAGGTAGTCATTTCGCCGGAGAAGAGTTCAACTAGGATTTACTTGCGAATACTACATGGAGCCAGGGCCGAAGTTCAGCTCAAGATTAAGGTTGGTAGAAAGAAGCTTTGACGGAACAATTTGGATTGCAAGTTGTTTTCCGGTCCCTTCCGGTCTAGCTTGCCTCTGGAGTGCTTAGAGTTTGGTTCGCGCATCAGCCATTAGGTAGCTTGAGTGGACCTACGGAGGTGCGAGCTGTGTGGGTGATAGAGATGTTGAAATAACTGGACTTGAGGACCATTAAGGTTAATGGCGTTTTTCACGATCCATTAGCATAAAAAAAAGATTAATACTAAGGCGCTAAGGGGCAAAGATCTAGCTACTCAGAAAGCTAGAAAATCTGGGTCAAAATATAATACTCGACTTCCTGAATTCGAGTACAATTCTACGGTATACCTAAGTACTAAGCATAGTCATATATGTACCTCTTTGGACCGCCAAAGCATAGTATTCCCTAATTCCTTAAGCTTTAAATAAATAATGAAGATTTTGGCAGTGATTCCTCTAACAAATCACACATGGCTTGACAACCCCAGTGGGTAGGTATGCTAAGCAAAATATTGCGCCGCATCAGCCTTTGGTAAACCATCCCGCAAAGAGCGTCCAAAAGATCCTTTGATTTCCATGAACAGCTGTTGATCTGCCGATTACATCTCTGTTGTCATCCGAAGATCTCTACTAGGAATCTGGCCCTAGTCTGACTTGCCGTCAACTATGGAGTCTATTTTCATCATTTACAGCTCTGACAACCGCACGAATCAGTTGGAAAAATCTGATCTTGACAACAGGCTTCCAAATGAGGTCTTGAAATCTTGTTGCCCTGTTCTTCCGACATTTCCTACTCTACCAGCGTAGTCGGCTGACGGGTGTTCAAATCAATCTTTTGCCGAGGGTAGGCACCAAAGGAATTCCCATCTGCCGTTCTCCGGGCTGAATATGTCTGCCTGATGTCAGATCATGATTTAGGTTCTTCTGTACTGTTGGTATTTTCTTGAAAAGGAGTGCGCTGTACGGCACACGCATGGCAAAAGCCTGACGATCGGAAGCTCACGAGCCGAGAATTTGTTTATAAACATTTGACCAGATACGTGATTCGTTAAACCTCGCCACATTTTGGTCGGTGGCTGAATGGCCAGCCAATGAAAAATCGATTTTCGCAGTGTAGGCCAATCACAAACAGATACATTCCATCAGCCTTGCAGTAAACATCCTATATAGGTTGCATGCATCTGCACTCAGCCCTCCCGTGGATCCTGATTTAGGCCGGACCAGATGCACGTCTGACGGTCTGACTGTCGCCAACGGCGTCTAGGAACGTCGCTAACATCTAGAGTCTCGAAATAGCCGCTACCAATGGGAGCCTGGGGAGGTTACAGCAAGTGTGTTATTATTCTCGAGACGTGCAATGTATATATTTGTCCAACCCCATCATGTATATCCCCTCTGCATCAAACCATCAAACCACCAAAAAAATCTTTCCTACGGTATTTTTTCCTTAAGTCTTTCTCCTTACTCATCTATCAATCATTTATCTGCTTTACTATCATCCTCAGACCCCGCCAAATCAAATCTTTATCTTTCAATATGCGATTCACGTCCATCATCGCTTCTGCCATCCTGGCATATGTTGTCGTCGCTGCTCCGACTGCTGCACCCACTACAGCAACTTCAACTGCCGTCGCATCTCCTCCACCTTCTCCAGCTGCAAACGGTCCCAGCTTGACATCCCAGCTTTTCATTGCTGACACCGCTGCTGATCGCTTCAGTCTCCTTCCGAAGGATAACCAGTTCAAGTTCTCTTTCGGCGACCCAGCTAAGAAGGGAAAAGGAGCACTTGGGGGCGATCTGATCGCTGCCAACCGTAAGACATTTCCCGCATTGGTTGGTACTGGGTCAGGAATGGCTGTTGGGTTCCTGAAAGGCTGCGGTTTCAATACTCCTCATGTCCACCCTCGCGCTACCGAGCTCCAGATCGTCACTCAGGGTACCCTTGAGGTCGAGATGGTTCCTGAGAACGGAGTCTTCAACATCCCAGGTGACGCCAAATCCGGCCGCCGAGTCATCAAGAATACCGTCAACCAATTCGAAGTGACGCCCTTCTACCAAGGTTCAGTCCACACACAATTCAACCCTAATTGTGAAGATGCCGTCTTTGTCGCATCTTTCAACAGTGAGGACTTCGGTGCTGGTCAGATTGCCGACGAGCTCTTCAGCTTGAGCCCTAATGTTGTGTCTGCTGCTTTTGGAGACGCTATCAACGGAGCAGATGTCGAGAAATTCAAAGGAAAGATCCCCGACGCTATTGCGCAAGGTGTTGAGTTGTGCCTCAAAAAGTGCGGCATCGCAAAGCGTTAACTCGTTGCTCGACCTCGTCAAGTTCTCACACATCACTTCGGAATGATACCCAGGGATAGGACAACGGCATAGGTACAGGTGCATAATAATATATGGCTCGACGCAACAGATTATGGGCTCAGGTTTTGCAGCATTTAGATTTGATACTGGCAGCACGGCGTTCGGAGAGGCTCTTGAACTGGCAGCAATCTTGGGATTTATTATCATTTTATGTATTTGATGACGGTAATTACTTCTTCAAAGGTGGTAGGAGTGAGTTGGAGTGAAGAAGATCATTCATTTCAGACATCTTCATTGTGTTATTGGTTCATGAACGTGAAACTTAGCTTAGAAGCTTAGATACAATTAATTGAGTTTGCTTCTCTCAAAACATTCTTCTCGAGTTGTATTTCTTCCTGGCTCTTTTGACCAAATTCACTGAAATGCAGAGACTTTCCTCTCGACGCTCAAGGCGGTAGTCGCCAAGTCTTCACCAAAGAAGCCGCCAGGGCGCGGTCTTTCCAATCAAGCATTTCAAACATCGCCAACATTCATCCAGAGAGCGATACTTCATGTAACGAAGGCCATCCGTCCATCCATTCTCGAAGTACCTTATCTTCCGATCACTATGGGTCGCCTTCTTGTACAAGCTGCGTTTCGAAGATGATCGGATGGCGGTTTCGCCTATTCAATTCGTCTCACAATCAGACGAATGCTTCGTTTTCTCCAGCATGAGAATGCCCCTGACCCTTGTGAAGACGAAAGCTTTAAATCTTCGATGGATTTCCTTTCACTTCAGAATTTATATATTCCAAGCTGTTCACGAGATGTATTACCGGACGGCAAGCTAGATGAATGGGGAAGATGCGAGACCATTCTGCGCTCTAACTTAGAATGTCAAAATGTCAAAATCATAGAAATGATATGAACGGTAGACTTATTCAGACTTGAAAATATTTAATTCTGGTATTCGGTCATAGATCAGGTCTGAGTCAGGCAATTGGCACGGAATTACACGGAATTGATGGTTTAGATTCATCAATTCAGCTCATAGACTCGAACTTGAGCTACGAGACCTGTCCTGTGGTGAAGATTAGTCATCAAGGGGTAATATCTACACAATTTACCTCCCGTGAGCGAATGGAACACTCGAAAACTCGCGTTCTCCTTTAAGAATAAGTAGGAAATCAATACGCTACGTACTTATACATATGACAAAGGAAAATTGGCGCCGTCGCTAATGGTATCAAATTATACAAGACGGAAAATTTTTCATCCCAACATCAACATTCAGCAGTCCCCCTTCTTTGCCACCTTGCCCTGGTTCTTCCCCTTTGCCAAACACTCTTCTCTCCACGCCCACATGGCAGCCATTCCAGCACCAGGTCCAGCAAGAAGCGTGGTACCAGCAAAAGCACCAAAAATTCCGAGCCATCCAGTCTGAATCTTCTTTGCCTTCTTCAGATCCTTGAAGCTGAGTAGCACCCACAACGCACCGGCTGTGAAAGCAGTGATCTGGTCATACCTGAATACTTTTGCTGCTCCAGTAATGAGAGGGAGAGCCTCGGATGGATTCGAGATGCCTTTGAAGAATACTTCCAGCAATGGGACAGGTGACTTCAAGGTCACGTAAAGGTAAGCAGCTGCAGCGGTTGCAATTGCAAATCCATATGCCAAACGAAGCCAATTCATATCCGCAGTCACATTCTCAATTCTATCCTTTTGTGTGGTATCTTCGACGGTCTTGGTCAAAAGACGATGAACCAGAGCTGCGTAGAGCGGGAATGGTTGAAAGAAGAGCCCGTTGATCCATTGTTTATTGGTAATCCCCGGAGCGGCAAACATTGCGACTGATGGAAGTATATAAGATATCGCAATTGTCGGAATAATGACCTTGGCAGATGCGATGTTGGTAAGACGATTGTCTGGTGCTGCGTACATGGAAAGGGGAGACTGGACGTAGTGGAGGAAGTAGTAGATGGGCGCGATGAATCCAAGACCCTTGACCTGGAAAGCCGCAGAAAACAGGCTATGCATCAAGTAAGATGTGGTTGTCAAATTGCCGCGTCGGATGGATTCGATAAGCCATATCGTTTGAACAGGAATCATATCTGCAAGGAAAGCAATGCCTTGCATCTTGCCCACCGGATCCAAGCCTGTGATAGCGGGAGTGAAGAGGGCGACGAACTTGGCAAGAACGTTGTCGATAGCAGAAAGTCCAACAAATCTCGAGACTGTCGGTATCACGACGCCATTACCCAAGTTCAGGCTGCCAGCCTTTGAAGCCAGGAGCGTGAGATTACCGACGGTTTGCCACATTGTCTTTTGGCAGGCGTATGTGATGCCCAAGAGAGGTAAGGCCCAAAGTGCTCGTATCAGGGGGCTCTCCTTCTTACCAATGCCACTTTCGGGATCCCAAGCCATCGTCGACTGTTGTGACCTAGCTGGCAATGGGAGGGATTCGATACATTCTGCTCCCATAATGGTTTCGCAAGTCAAATCCCAGAGGGCGTCACCAAGCTTTGGTAGTACATGAAGTGCCACGATCTTATCTGACATGGTACTGAGGGCCTCAATTCGAGTAAGACCATTTGCAGCATCGCAGATCAAATTAGCCCGAGCGTTACGCTTGGTATAGAAAGCGTCAAGACATTCGCGTATCTCTTTCTGAGAGGGCTTGGAAGGAAGCTTGGCGATCTGATTCGCAAGGGCTGCGGCAGATTCTATTGCGGCGTTGCCACCTGCTCCCATATTAGGGGTCATCTTCAAAAAGTTAGTTTCATTACCTGAATGGACTAAACTCCAAGACTTACTTTGTGTGCAGAGTCTCCAATACAAACCATCCGATCCGAAACCCAGTGTTGGTTTTGCGACTCCTCCAGAGGTGACATATTTGCAAATGTTCGACATTCCCAAACCTTGCCGTATGGAACTCCGGGAGCCATGAGAATATTCTCAAAAGGTTTGATAGCTTCGTCCATGTGTTCCTTACTATATCGAGGTATATCTTTTCCGTGGTATCTCTTGTCCAGCTTAGAGAATAGGAACCAGTAAAGGACCCCACCACTTCCAACGAATGACAGAGTAGAATGGTTTTTGGCATAAGTCCGGTGAGAATCGCCAACTGTCAAGACACTATCCTTTGGCTGAGTTCCGAGGCCAAATATGCAGTTGTACTCGGCTGAAATACCAGTTCTGTCTTTCTCTGCCGCTCCAGGCTGTAAGACGTCAATGTAGTCTTGCATTTTGCTACGAACAGCGCTGTGAACGCCGTCTGCGCCGACTATCAAATCACCATCATAGGAGGAACCATCGCCACAAATAGCGGTCACTCCCGTCGATGAGACTTTGACATCCGTAACTCGCTTGGATGTCAAGACTTTTGTCTTCTCCTTTATGTTCGAGTACAATATTTTCAAAAGATTACGGCGTGTGAGAAAGGCCATGGCATAGCCGGTCCTGGATACCGATCAGAATGTCATAATCACCAGAATATCCCAGGATCTTTCTTACCTCTTCTTCATCAATGCAGGCGCATCGCTAGTTGCCAGTAGATCTCCATTATCACTCCAGGTCATTGTCTGCACCAACGATTCTTGGGCGTCTAAAACGTCGTCGAGAAACCCGAGCCTTACAAGAGGTCAGCAAATACTTCTCTGCTACTTCATAAAGCAATCATCGATTACACAAATGACGGCTTCCCTACTTCAAGAGCCCTAGTCAAGAACAGCAAATAAGATTGTACGTACTGGTCATAGATTCGTGAACCATTGGGAAGTATGACAATTGATGCCCCGACTTCAGGATGGATTTCACCCCTGCCTTCTAACAAGACATAGTCAACATTTGGGTTGAGCTCCAAGCAATGAGCAAGAGTAAGTCCAGATACTGAAGCCCCGACTATGATCACGCGAAGACGCTCTGAGCTCTCTTCAGCAGACATCTTAGGCGAAAGTACAGTACAGGGAAGGTAGTCTAGGGGGAGAGTCCGGGTTTTGATGGATGGTCTGTTAGAAAATGGCACGGAAAAATATCTCCTACAGCGGCCTGAAAAAAAATCCTGTACTATGTTTGAGGGGCACGCGATATATGCTGGAAATCCCCTTTATCTTTTAATAACTGTTCCCTGCTTCAGTGAAATGGTAAGTTGGCAAATTGTTCAAGCTCCACCACGGAGCGTGTATCAAACTGTAGTGAGTCTTGTAACTCCACACGGAGACCTTACTCCCGGAACTCGTCAACAAATTTAACAAGGATTATATTCCGTTCCAAGGATTAACTAGTCTCCGATCCAGTATTTCGCCGTTGTTGTCATGGATCGGCCCGTACGACGTCGTACTAAATGACCCATTCTGACTGTGGACGTGATTGTCATAGGCAGGCAATACTTCGGCATCGATCTTTGGAATTCCCATCGACGACTGAGTCAAGATACCAGATCCCCGGTGCGCCGCGGGTCTGCGTCCATGTACTTACATTGAAAAATGTTTTACAAGTTTTCTGGGTTCGCAAATTGTGGTCATTAGGGCAGTGATCTTCGGATTGGTCAGGATAAATAAACTTGGCGCTGGAAATGGCCAAAGGCTAGTTCAGGGATTGTGAATCGTCCCAAAGTAGCAGATGGGGCAGCAACGGGGTGGACAATGTCTATGTATTGAGGCTCATTCCCATATTGCTTTTTATATGCTGCTGGTATGATTGTTCAGGACTCTAGACTTGTAAAGTGATCAATTCAAGATGCGGACCACATTTTTATCTGCCGTAGCACTCTGTCTGGCTTTTGTTAGCCATGCATATGCGGGCGAATCGTTGGAGAAGAGAGCGATAACTGTTGCGCCTCCTGACTGTTCTGTAAGTATTATGCGTTCCCCCAAAGAATTTGAATTAACATTATATAGACGATATGTCTAGGAACTATAATTCCTCAACACTGCGATTCTCTAACAGATGCGGCATGCATCTGTACAAATCAAGAGCTTTCAGCGGCTCTATTGCCATGTGTAATGGCAGCTTGCAATGTCACAGAGTCCTTGCAATTGGCAAGATACCAGGCTGAGAGCTGTGAAGTTCCCAATGATATGACTCGCTATTGGCTCCAGATACACACATACATAGTTCTCCTTCCTCTGACAACTCTATTTGTTGCTTTCAGGATCTTCTCTCGAATCAGGTTGAACGTTGGACTTGGACCTGATGATTGGATGTTGCTTGTTGCATATGTATTTTACGTGGTTATGACAACAACAGCAGTAAGTTTGCGAATCTTCACCTCCCTTCTACACTCCCCAAAGTTCTTTATTGATACATCATCGCTGACTTCGGGTTTGAAGTGGGTCATTGCTGTAACGGGATTCGGACAGCATACATTTTGGCTACTTACTCGGCAAGTGGAAAGAGCATTAAAGGTATGATCATTGTCAAGGTTCTAGCGTTCGAAAGTTAATCAAGAATTAGTTCTTCTACATCAGCGAGCTTTTATACCTGTCTTCGATCACGTTCACCAAGTTGTCGCTCTTGTTGTTCTTCCGTCGCATCTTTCCAGATAACAATTTCCGCATGGCAACACTTTTAGTTGGAGCTTTCATTGTCACCTCCAACTTTGCCTTATTAATGGCTCTTGCCTTCCAATGTGTTCGTACTCTTCCACCACTTCTTTAGCAGAATAAATGAAGTCATCGAGCAACCCACTGATATTCCCATAGATGCCAGTCCATGGCATTTGGACGAATTGGATGTACAAAGTCCCACCTGTAAAGTGTATCAACGTCTTTGCTGCAGTCTATGCCGCTGCGGGAATGAGTATCACACACGACGTCATTATTCTCGCCATGCCCATCCCTACCTTGATGGGACTGAATCTTGGTCTCAAGAAAAAAATGAATCTGATGGTCATGTTTGGTGTTGGATCTTTTGTGATCGTCGCCAGTGTGATTCGTCTTCCTTCGCTTATGAAGATGGGTACCTCGAGTGATCCTTCCTGTGAGTATCGCTTACTGGTCATGATTTTGTGGTGGAACTATTCACTGATAACACCCTCTCTAGACGATCAAGCTCCGGTGGCATTCTGGACTGGTCTCGAAGTCAGTGTCGGCATAATCTGTGCTTGCCTTCCAGCCTGTCGCTCGCTAATTGGCTTCTACTTCCCTCGTCTAAAAATGTCATTGAACAACACTTCGGGTAAGTCCTGTTGCTTTAATATTGTGTGCCTCAAGCCATGACTAGAATCCCGTCTCGAACAATGTCCAACGTCATACTTCCATTGTCAATTTGTCGTATGCGCTGTACACACAACACAGAACTCGCACTAACGAGTCTCGTCTGCAGGAAACGGTCGCAAAACTCCTGGGTACGATAATCACTCAGGCAACACGAAAGAATACTTCAACAAGAAACGCGCAGCGCGCGAAAGCTTCCTCGAACTCGATGACCACTCCAAGACCAGTAGCCAAGAAGAATTGAAGAGCAAGAAAAGCCAACCGAAGATACACAACAATATCCTGTCGAGGAAATCCTCTGACCATCGCACCAAGGATGAAGACAATGAGAGCATCTTGTATATCCAACGAAACAGCCCGGAACTGATCGAAGAGAATTTCGTGCCGGCTAATCGCAAAGGTTTCGGCCATATGGCGAGTGTGGCTGTAGGCAGGGGAGTCACGATGGGCTCCGCGGATAGCGCAAAGGACAGGACGGGGAAAAACATTGTCATGACGAGGACTCTCGACCAGAGTACTACGTCGAGACTGTAGATACTTGTGATGATAAGGTTGCTTGGACAATGATGATGATTGTACGTGTAGGATTATGATGTAAGAGGCGTTAGGAAGCAGAATATTGAGGGCCTGTAAGTTGCAGTCACCAACTTGTCTCAGGCCCCAGATCTCAATGGCCTGTGATACGTCAATGCGCAAGTAAGACCCAAGATGTGTATTGATAACGGCAGACTTTTCCCCAAAGTACAATTTTAGGAAATTAGGAATAAACATATGTAGCTCATAGCACTGGCCAATCTTGTGATAGAAGAACAACATCAGCCGCAATTCCCATACCGTTTTCCCGCAGAAGCTCAAGGTGTCCTATCACACAATAAAAATTCTCAGCTGCAACACAGAAATCTCGCCAGTAAGACCTGCGCATGTTGCGGCCGCTAGAAGTATCTTGTTCCTGATGATGTAGTTATGTCTAGATGCTACACAGAAACCCTGCACGACCTACAGTGTACGATCCCTCCCTATTGCCCGTCATATAGACCGATGGAATACGGAAAGTGCTCGCGTAGGGATCTCCAAACATGTTGTTGGCGAACGCCGGCATGGTTCTACGGTTTCCGTAGTCCCATTTTGGATCGCCAGGTTGATCTTGGTTCCATGTACGGGGGATGTGAAGGACGAGGCTATTGGAATCGACTCAGTATTGGCACTTTGAGACATTGGGAAAGAAAGGTGGAACAAGAGGGAACACACTAAAATGGCAAAGTGGATGGCATTGCCCAGCCTCGCGGATCAGCCATCCAGTCTCGAGGTACGTGTGTCTGCTCTCCAATCATATTGCAGGACTCATCGTAGATGTGCATGACTGCGTGAGACCACCACGAACTGTGTTCAATGAAGGAGAATGTGCACCTTTTGCGTGTCAGCAATTTGAATTCTTTCCATCGAAAGAAATATTACACACATCCCCTTGCATTTCGATGCGGCGACACAATCTTGAAAATCGACACCGGGTTCCAAGTTGATTGAGTGGGTGCTCAGCTGGATTTCTCGTCGAGCGATATGGCCGATGGGAGATTTGGGAAGGATCATTGGCGATGGAATCACGCGGTCGGTACTGTTGAAAATGTTCCAAACATTCTCGAGAGTATTGGGAAGATTTGAGACGGCACTGGTGAGAGTCGCAAGAGTGAATAGAAGGACTGTCTGGGAAACAAGCTTGATGAAGGAAGCCAAAATTCTGACCGAGAAACTCACGTATGGCCAGGTTTCGAGATCGCCGACCTGATTGAAGCACGTCTAGTCGGGTTTCCGAGTGTCAGTAATGGTCAGTACTGGCTATTCCTCGCGTGAGCTTCCCATCGATCGGACTTGAAGCGTGGTTTGCATACATAAGTGTGAGATGATAATCAAGAACAAGATACCTTATATAGTGATATTGGGACTCACCAGTGTGATTTTTCGTTTGTGAAGTTCAGGATCTAGATTCGGTCGGCGGTCTAGCACAAACGTTGTTGTTTTTGTAGGTAGGGACAGAAAGAAGAGAACAACTGTGTATAAGAAGGAAGAAAGGAAGGATCAGGTTAGGTAGTGTAAGAGAAACATCTAGAATCTTCGCAGTGATTGCATCAAGATCCTCAACTGGTCTTGTAAGTCGTCCAACACATCGCGTCGATTTCGTGATCAAGTGGGAAGGTGCGAAATCTGGAGATGTATCCACGAGATGCAGATTCGATCTTCTGACCTCGCTTATTTATTTAGGGAAAGAACGATTGACATGGCATTTCGTTGAGGGTGGCAGTCTAAATGAAGAGATATATGGGAGATAAATCTTAAAAGGATACAGGAGATATTTCAAGCCAGAAGTAGAAGAAACAACAGGAAGCTTGTTTCTTTCATCTAAGTCGTGCCATACAGATGATATTTAGCATTGCGGCTGCTGTAAAAACGAATATGTACTATCGTCACTGCCCTCCCCAACAAATGAGGAATTGAATAAGGAAGAAATGGAAAGGAGGAATTCTGTGAGCTTGAAGGGAAAATAGTAAGCCATTAGCACGACAAAACGGAATCACCGACGCTCAACGCCAAATCTCGAGTCATATCATCGCAATCAACGTCAAAGTTGCGGTCTAGATCGATGGGTTCTCGCCATCTATTCATGTGCATTTACAATATGTTATCCCTGTTTACTGAAAATATTGTCAAGCTAAGTAATGGATTGCCTGTGAGTAGATGCTGGCGTAACTTCGTAAGTCTAGCATCGCAAACTGAGGTCCTAGTATCATCCCTGAATATCATAACACGAGACGAAACGCCTTTCCGTTGATTAGTCGCCTAGTAGACTGCCAAGGTAAGCACCAGAATGACAGCCGATAGTCACCCAAATCATAGTAAACCAAGGCCCTTCCGGTATGGACTTCGAACCCTCTGCCAGTCCTGCTGCGTCCAGCCAGCAGGTAGGTCGCTTTTGGATCTTATCGGAAAAAGCGATGATGATGGGGTCGGCGACCACAAACATAGGGGACAGAACGACCAAGGAGACAATCACGTCACGCCAGAATCTCTGTATTGTCGGCGGAATTGAAATGCATCCAATGTTTCGGGGGTCGCCAGTCACTTTTTTCCTTTGCATTCGGATACAATGGAGTATTTGGCAAAGCCATAGGTGAGCACCACACAACGGGCTTGGTCTGGGTTCTGAGACCAGGGGAGGCATAGATCAGTCCTACGACCGGAGTGTGATGAACCAAATGAGGAGGACGATTGACAAGCATTAGTCTAACATAGGTATCCAAGGACTGGACGCTGTCCTCTGCAGCTTCGGCCGGGATGACCGTTTTGCTTAGCGTTGAAGGTGTCCATTCGAACGGCATCAATATCCGAAGAGACTGTCAACCACTACAAGTTAGCTTAGTTTTTGTATTTTTAGGATGTCAAGCGCTTACAAGGCTAGCTATGTCTCTTTCGACCTCCTTGAGCGGAAAACTTGAGTGTCGGTAAGCGTCAGACATAAGTCTGAACAAGAAAGAAGATGACTTGTAGTGAGGACCCCTCATTGTCTATAAGCAGTATCGGTGTCCATACCATATCAGGGTCTGGTTCCAGATTAGTAGAGATGCACGCAAGGGTAACCACGAAAGCCGGGATAGTTGACAAGAAAATGTTACATGAACAGTCTTTAGGCGACTTCGAAGTTCTGGATACCAACGACAACGTTGTAGATGCTGATCAGCAAGCAAATGACGGCCATAAATTCCATATTCCAGGGCAGCAGTGATTGGTTCCCCACGACCAGAGCGAAAATAGGTGGCTATCCCGCAGAAGGGAAATATGAGTGTCGTTCAGATAGGTAGGTTGAAAGGTACCATAGATGCTGGGAAAGAGTCTTTGTTGAAGGGAATCGGTACAGTTCTATTCGCGGCATCGAGGATTATATCGCAGACCGTGTATATCATCATTGGTCTCGCTAAATAATAGCTCCCAACGACGAAGCTAATGGAATGCTTCGAGCAGGAGACAACCAGAGAGACTACTGTGCGGGGGATCGTGTAACGAATGTTGTGTGTACTAAAGGTGTAGCTTCTCAGCAGATAGATGGAAGCGATTGAAAATGAAGATGCCTGAGAAACAGATTTGAGATTGGAAGAAACAAGGCTCTAATTATTCTCAAGGTCATAGCCTTCATGAAAGCTGTATAAACCAATGCCTCACAAGATCTTGGAGGCTCGTGAGGGGTCTGCGTGAAAGCTTCTCTGTCTATTAAAGCAACAGGCGCTTCCAATCAAGAAAATCTGTCCAGTCAGTTTTACTCCGAGAGGCAACTCTATGACTGGTCAAACTCGTATCGTTAAAACACGATTTTCACATCAGCTTCCCAGGTGCCTGATGTTGGATGTCTAGAGCTGGATATGTCAATGTTTGTTCATGAGGATGGCCAAGGTAGACTAAAACTTCATGAAAGGACGAAACAAGCCTCGCGTCCATAGAGATATTGGATTGCCAAGGGCGAGAATCCAACGTCGTTATTTCATCGAAGCAAGTGCCCGCGAAGCCATTACACGTTGTTCTCATTTTTGAAGTCGCATTCGTTTGAATCTGCTTTGTGTTACCAGGGCAGAGAAGATACGCACTGTCAACATGAAGAATCGACTGTCATTACAAGCTCTGTCAAAATACCAGAATAAAAAAGCCCTTTGCAGGTGAACATCTTGTATGCTTCTTGCAAGAGGCTCAGGGATCTTGCTAGCCTTACATACTTGCCAAATTTGATCTTTCATAGAGGCCAAGGTGGGTTTAGAAGGTTCTCGATTCTATGAAGGAGGATGTTTCGTGGCGTAATCGTTCCGAGGGACCCTTTGGTGGTGGGTCATGTGACTCATTTCAACCTTGACAACCGTGACGGCTGGTAGGAGTCCACGGCACAAAAAAAAGGACCATATTTAGTGGTCAAACACCCTTAATTGGCTATCTACACGCACTCAAAATGCACACGAGTGCCTTCGGGCGGGGGTGGTG
>JACBAH010007424.1:0-30157 GCA_014282315.1 Neospermospora avenae | reverse complement strand
TCCTCAACATCACCCCAACCCAACCCATCCCATCCGCATAAACTTTTTGACAAGCCATCAATCCATCCATTCACACCGGCTCCGGCACCTCTCGACCACATAAAAGCTCCCAATTCTGCATTCCATGCGTGCCCGATCTTTCTTGCGAACCACCATCCAGGCTAACGCGGCAACACCATTCAAGCTCACATCCACACGACTCGCTCCCGGCGCTAGAACAAGAACAAAAACATTATCAACAGCTTCATTTTCGAACCTTCATTCCGAGAAGCAAACACCACTTGCAAAGCAATCGCATTTCCATACACAATCTAGAATCATGGCTTCCGCTACCAGCTTCTACGACTTCAAGCCTCTTGATAGTAAGTCCTACCATATGTTCTGTCTTCTCTTTCCAAGGAGGGGAGAATTACCCCGCCATCCCTTCAACATCATCCAACCTACTTTCACCTCATCTCTGCCAACCCCCCCGAGAGCCTCTACCCCATCACTCCTAGACTCCTTTCCTCCTTACCAAATGATGAATACCACGAGACCTGTTCTAAGTGTCCAACGACACGACGCTGATAACTTTGGATAATTTCTGATTAAAACATACACACCCATCCCGCAACTACAAGAAACGCCTCACTATAAAGCATAACACTAACCCTCTCTCCCTCTCAACAGAAAAAGGCGCACCCGTCCCCCTCTCCACCTACGCCAACAAAGTCGTGCTAATCGTCAACACCGCCTCCAAATGCGGCTTCACGCCGCAATTCGAAGGACTGGAAAAGATCTACAAATCCATCAACAGCACGCACCCAGACCAATTCGTCATCCTCGGCTTTCCCTGCAACCAATTCGGCGGGCAGGATCCCGGGTCCGACGACCAGATCCAGGAATTCTGCCAGCTCAACTACGGCGTCAGTTTCCCGATCATGGGCAAGACGGATGTGAATGGCGACAAGGCGAATCCGCTGTTTGAGTGGTTGAAGGAGGAGAAGCCGGGTTTGCTGGGCATGAAGAGGGTTAAGTGGAATTTTGAGAAGTGGTTGGTCGGCAGGGATGGGAAGGTGAAGCAGAGGTGGGCTAGTACGACGAAGCCGGAGAGCCTTCAAAAGGTGATTTTGGAGGAGATTGCTAAGGGGGAGACGAAGGCTGAGTTGTGAGGAGAGAACAAAAGGTGATGTTGGTGTGCTGAGAGAGATAGATAGAGGATGATAATGGTCTTTCACGAGGACATGATAATGCTGCGCGGAATTTATACCTTTATTTCTCCATCTTGATTTTGGTGTTTGGGTCTGGATACTCTTTTGATCTCTTGTTGTGAGCATGATTGTGGCTACATCTTATACGTATTACACCCCAACGTACTGGTGATTACATCCTTGGGGTACATTTTCTTTCCTTCTTCATAATCCTGAGGATTCAGCGAGTATTCGGTTATCGATTGAAGCTCTGACATGAAGGCATCAAAACCACGATAAGCAAGTCCGCCTTAACAAGCAAGACAGTCTGTCAAGTTCCTAAACCAGGCTCCAAACCCCATTCTCCTCCTTAATCTCGATTTCTCTCCCCTCATCCAAGCTCCTCCTACCCGCCTCCAAAATCGCCGTCGTAGCAACGGTATTCCTCAACGTCGGCAAGCCCCTCGCATCCAACTTCTCCAAGGCGCCCAAGCCCTCTCTATTGACCAACTGACACCCATCGACAAATTTCTCGAAACTCACATATCCGTAGCCACCCTGGCCCGCAAAGTTCCCCTCCTCGTCTGGTGCGTAACGCATATAGAAAGGGTTATACCACATCAGCTGTCCCATACTATCGTCGGCAACGTCGTACCCGCGCTTCGCTTGATCGATGCGGATCTCGCCATTGGCGCCCATGTAGTGGAAATACTGATTACTATGCACGCCGGCTTTCTGCGGCGCCGTCCACGACGCCGTGTACACGGCAGTGGCGCGCTTCGAGGGATCGGAAGCGAGGCCCCAATGCACGAGAAGCGAAATCGTATCTTCCGTCGCTGGATCGCAGCCCAAACTCACCGCCACACCTTTGGAAGCCGATGCCGATACTTTGAGTGGTTTGTATCCCCGTTGCTGAACCATCGATTCGCAGATGTCGATGTGGTGCGAGTTGAGGTAGTACGAGATGTCCGAATCCACGCCGGCCCACGCTTTGAAGGTCTCGAGTTGCGATTTGGGTTGGGACATGTACGAGTAGAAATAGTTGAAGTCGCCCAGGTTCTGCGCTTTGAATTTCGCGTCCGCGTAAGCCGGGTCGTAGCGTTTGTGGTGCTCGATGTAGACGAAGACGCCGTGTTCTTTGGCAGCGGCGAGCAAGGCTTGGTGGTGCTCGAGGGTTTTGACCGCGGGTTTGGTGATCAGAACGTGGATCTTGCGTTGGATGGCGTAGAGAGCAATTGGGTAGTGTGTGGTGTCTGGAGTGAAGATCGTGATGGCGGAGCCGGGGGCGAGCGCGTCGATGGCGGTTTTGTAGGCTGATGGATCTGTCTTGTCGTCTGAAGGAAAGGATTCGAAGGATGTGTCGAGGCCGTTGTAAAAGTTTGTGATGTTTTTGGTCAGATGTTCACCTGTTGTGTATCAAATTAGCATTGGAATCCTGTCGCTCTCCCAATATGCTTCTGTTTGTGGAGAATAGAGTACGTACGAATAGCAGGATATTTCCCTCCCGATGTTCCAACCATTGATAGTTTTCCCACCTTTCCTCGTCGTCGCAAATCGAACATCGTGAGGCCGACAACCCCAACCTTCTTGTCTGAGCCCGAACCACCTGTTCCTACCCATCCGGTGGTGTATTCTCCTGTTCCTACCATGAGGACACTCAACGGCTTTACTTCTGTAGTCGCCATGATTTTGATTTCTCGAGCTGGAAGCTCGGTAGGTAAATATTTAGGTATTTGTTCGCCGATAGAGGTCTGGTCCGGGAGGGCGCAGAAAGAAGAGAAAGTGGGCTGTAGTGTTTTTAAAAATAAAAGTCCCGGGTGAGCAAAAATCTAGAAATTCTCAGGTGGGAGTCGAGCTGTATTCATATAAAGTAGGGGAGTCCAATCAATTAACGCGAGATCATTCCTTCACTGTGACATGTTGTGTAATCTCATTCGGCTTATGCGGGAGAATAGAGGGGTCCCAAGTCCACTACGATCTTTCCGGTGCCAAGTATGGGGCTTGGGGAAGCTAAGAGCGGGGTGATGATCTTCACATTTCCACGGCTGCGACTTGTATTGACTACCTTAGATAGACATGATTTTTTGAAGCAGAGGAATGGAATGAGAATGTTCCCTGTCATGATTGATCTCCTTGTGCTTTTTCACGCAAGTCTGTTGAACAAGTACTTCGTTTTTTTAATCAAAGTCTTCTTCTTCTCAAAGTTCCAGGTTTGCGCAGCGACTTCACAGACTGGCATTTTCAGGCTGTTTGGAACCCCACGCCCACGTTTAGCGAACTCTTTCCCCCACCCAAGCGAGACGGAAGAACTATCACGGCTCTCCTATTGGTGGAAGATCTAATTCCTCACTCCGTACCTCTAGAAAGAATGACAGTGAGCTGAATGTAAACATGAAAACATGGTGAGGGCATCCTGGACTGTAACCCAACTTAGCTGGAAGTCAGTTACCTCAACTGTCTACTCGTAATTACCGGTATCGCTTTCACGATCTCTGTCAGCGTACAATATTTCAGATGGCTCGTACAGTAACCTATATGTTCATGAGGAAAAGGCCAACGCCGAAGATAGGGCGCTGCAATCCTGTGCTGCTTCATCTGATCATAGATCTAAACACTCGTGCTCAGTATCCCATTTTGTTCGTTCCGGACATTAGAAGGAATCTAGCAAGCAAGAGCCCAATCCTCGTCTTTGTATATACCATCCAAGTGATTGTTGCCGCACGCCCGTGTTTGATCCTTCTCAGATCAACTCTGGAGACAGCTTACACTGGGCAGCCATACTGTTTTTTTCTACAACTGTATTACAGACCGAGCAGAGAAGAATGGGTTGCGGAACTGACAAAATAGTTGATCGACGACGCCTTAGGGGTTTGTTGTTCTAGCTTAACCATTTTGAAGCTGTTCAGTGGCTGGCAGTGGAGGCCAAGTACCGATGCCAGGTCAAAGCAACGGATTTAGTTGAGACTGATATCATCGTCGTAGGGAACAATTTCGGTTCTAGGTCGTGCTTTTGAGTTTTGGTTCCTTCCCGGTTCAACTTGAAGTCTTAGTATTGTGATCTAGGAATTCGATATTCTGGCATCACGAGATGGTCCGGTCGGCGACTTGTTTCGGACATCGATGTATTCACCAGTGTCGAAGCGTGCTTCACTCACAGAATGGACAGTGAAATTTGGAGAAACGGCACAAGAGAAAGCACAGTGCGGATCATTATTCTCCTCGATCTACCTATCGTACACAGAACCAGCTCCTTACCAATCCATTATCTCATACCACATCTCATTACACCCACCCATCGTCCACATGCACCAGTCACCCTCCTAAGCAACGACAACCTTTACTTCCAAGAACTAGGGCCAAAGGTTCCATTCGTAAGAACCTTCTGCACACCCGCATTCCAATCCATGTTATTCTGCCATCCACCATCCCATCCACCCCACCACTGTGGGCTTGTGACTTTGTTAGGCAATTGCAAAGCAAAGAAAATAACCAATACACAAATAATCGTGCCACTGTCCAAGGCAGCTGAAGTCACGAAATTGTACTCGGTCCACCAACCGCGATGACGGTCCTTGATATATTTATTGAAGATTGTGCCGACAATGCCCCAGGCTCCGTATGTGAGAGGGGTGGCGGGAGGAATATAAGCGGTGCTGCTGAAGATGATCGGCATGTTGATGTAGCGGAGATTGCTGTTGGGGAAGCGGCGAGCGAGGAGGTAGACGACGATGGGGGCGACAAGACCGATGAGGAAGAACCACATGAGAGAGCTGTAGATCCCGTCTGGGCCGAAGATACGATTGGGGCCGATGGCTCCCCAGATGATAGAGGCGGTGAAGAAAACGCCGGCGTTGGGGCAGGTGTAGTTGTCTTTCTGTCCTTTCTCGCACACGCCGTCAATAGCTCCGAGAGCCCAGTTGTAAACGGCGATCTGGACGATGCAAGACCAAAGAGTAGCGACGAATTGGGCCCAGAAGGTCACTCGTTGAGGGACTTTCATGTAATGTGCCAGCTTGATGTCTTGCGTGAAAAAAAGTCCCTGATATGCGGTGATATAACCGTACATCTTAAACATCATCATTGCAAGAGGTCGGCCGGGCTGTGGTGGAACTCGAGTTAGTATTGCCGTGGTCAAGGAAGTATTAGTAGTGAAAGGATGAGACAAATTTAGAGACTTGAACTCAAGAGGGCACCGGGCTTGGTACTCCTCGGACATGCTCGAAAAGGGAGAAGGAACTCGGAGAACAAACCTGCATATATCCGATTATGAACTCGGTGATGACATTAAGACCAATTTGTATGTTGGTCGTAGCTTGAATGATACCGATTGGGAGATAAAAGAATAGCGAGATCATGAGAGCAATGATGAAAGCCCACCAGCTCAGGTGCGTGTCCCATGCAAGACATGTCACAAGACCAAGTGCAAACATGACAACGAAAGATGAAGCATACCTACGGGTAGGTTAGCATATTGTTCTGTATTAGAAAGAAAAGGGCTTGATTTCACGTACCACCACCATGGAGCTTCCTTGTATTTCATCATCATACGCTGATGAATATCGGCGCCTTCACCACGAGCAGCCTTCCACTTTGCCCAAATTTCTTGTCCGTCGTAAAGCGCTGTATGGACAACAACGGAAACAATAGTTGCAAATGCAAGACCGTAAACGAGCGCGAAGGTGGTGGAGAGAAAGATAGGCGAGTATTCACTATATTTCTGAGGATCCAGAGTGAATTCAGGCGTGAGAATTTTAGAGACGTTGTATCTGGATCCTGTGTTGTCAAAATTGCCACCTGTCGACATGGGGAGGTATTCTGAGTAGAACGCTCCAGTGTAGTGGACACCAAGACATGTGATGATCGTGAAGATAAAGACACCAATCATAGTGTTCGCGATGGCGTGGAAGGGGAAAATGAGAGGACTGGTCAAGAAAGCTGTGATGATGGACCAATCGAATGTGATGGGGATCAAGCCGAGTCCGGTTTGTCCACCGAAGAGCTGGTTGACGACGACGTTGTTGGGAGCTGCCCAACAGACGAATGTTACGGCGCTCAAGAAGGGAGCAATCCAAAGAGGGAACCACTCCCATACGAAAATACCGACAAGTACGATCAAAAAGTACTTGTAACGTCCGATCTTCCAGGAACTCGATTTGAGTGCGTCTGGGGTCTTTTTGGTGTGGATGGTCTCGAACATCGTGGTGATGATCAAGTTGGATGGCCAGATCATGGCTGCTGGCTCTACGAGCCACTTTCTGGTGAGACCAGCGAGACCAAGACCAAGCATCTGGCAGGTGATTGTCAAGAGGAGTTGATAACCCCATCCGAATTTCTGGCCGTAGAACACCTCTTGCGCGAGAAGCACATCTGTCGAATATGCCGTGGAACCTCCGAAGGAAGCATTTGCCATGATGACGATGATAGTGTGTTCCTTCACGTTGAAGGGACCGGAATTCAAGGACCATTCCTTCCCAAATGTCTTGAATTTCTTCGTTGGCATCACTAGAGAAACGTGAGTCACACGCCTTATATGGTCTATGTAAGCGAGTCACTTACCATAAGTCCAAGCAACGCCAAATGGATACGACAAGAGTAGAGTCACGACTGGTGTCAGGTAGATAGAAGGGTTACGAAGGGAGAAGAGCATGTTGACTCCACTTCCAAGCGTACACCATATCAATCCGATGATCCAAGCTCTAGGAGTGTTTGCAGGCACATCTTCATCGTAGTTTCTGACAGCAGCACGAACTTCGGGATAAGGAGAGTCCTCCTCAAGCAGTGTGTGCTCGAGGACAGCTTTCTTTTCGAGATCTCCACTCTGAAAGGCTTGGTCAATGGCAACCTGCGCCTCTCGGGGCAAGTTAGGATCCCATTTTGCTGACACTTTCAAGGCTTTGATCTCTCTTTGGATGATATCCGCGTTCGGTACACTGAAAAGTTTAGCTTTAGTGTGCGAGTGGCACGGTAGAAGGGTAACCTACCCTTCAGCACCTGGAGACTCGGTCTCTACAGCCGAGGACACGCCAGTGTCCTTCTCTTTACCCCATAGACGAACCATGTTGGCGATTTCCGAGCTGTAGTGTCGGAATAGTGAGGACTAGGGGGAACAGGGTTAAGACACAGCATAAGACAGAGTTGAAACTGGGTTCTATGGCGTTACTTATGTAGGGAGGTATGGTCTCTACATCTTTCCGAAGACGCCATGGTCCTTTCATTCTGAATCATTTCATTGGCTCGTCTAGAATCGCCGATAAGATCGTCAGACCAGCCAACTGTTGTGACCTTCCATATCAAGTTGGCATGGATACACGGCTATCAGGAAGTCCTAGGAAGTTGAGCTGATAATTGCGGAGGCAGTAGTAGGACAATACGATTCGCTAGCTTTACCCCCGCTCCCGTTGTTTGTAGCAGGTGTGGCACCCAAATTTAGTTTAGCTGTCTGCGCTATCTTGTTGAAGCTTTTGAGTGGATCTGCTACTGATTAGAACACCAAGGGTCTCCTTCTTGCGCAAGCCGACGACCTCGGCCAAATGTCACCAATGCATCCTTTCGGGAAAGATAAGAAACACTGATCCCCGCAAAATCATCTTCAAATGATCAGCTTTCTTGAGGATCGGATGACTAATGTGTCCATCCACCGTTTGCACTGGTGACTCTGCTTTCCGCGATCACCATTGACAGCTTGACAGAATCTTCGAACCATGTCGTTGAAAACGGAATTTATTCTAGCGTGTCGTGAGATTGGATAGTCGTGTCAGTACGAGGTAATGAGGCTTTCAACCGTAATCAAGCTTTGGTGCCCAGCAGTCTTGCAGGGTTGTCCGCATCGAGCGCCTGTCAAGGCACACGAAGTCGAGGTCGTGTGCCGGTAGCCAAGGATATACGAAAAGCTTATCTGGTAGGTAGGTAATTACTTCGCACCGACTACTTTTCCGGGCTATCACGAAGCAGTGAGCATCACTAATTGGTCAATTCGAATGTTGAAGTCAACGGCTAGGAAGTGAACATTTTTGAATGGATTCCCGTCGTTCAGAAAGGAAGGTGATAGGTTAGGGCCGAAACAATTCAGAGAAGACTATCTCCGATTCGATTAGCGCATCATAAATTCATACTTACCCATCGGTACTTTCCAGCGAACTGGCACAGATACCCCGCTCGAACTTCTTGCTGGGCTTCCAAAAGCTACAGATGAGAAACTCAAGATAGCCAGCCCATGCGACTCTGCAGCGCTGCTTCGGACGCGATGCATGTCATCCTAGTGAAGATATTTTCAATGATCATATACATCGCACGAGTAGTGCTGAGTATCGCGGCCGCCAGCAAACCTTTCTGAATAGGGCCGACTGACAGATAATGCTTCAACTGAGCAAGTGGGCGACCAATCTGATGAAATGCCTGAAATACGATGTAGATAGAAAAGAGTTTGAAGGTTGGAAATGCCGACCCGCCTGATTAGTAATCACGTAATCTCAATTCATTGTAAGACCGGGTTCTCTAGGGAGCTCCTGTAATCGAATGTGTTACAGTAGGATTTCATGTAAACATGGTTTAACACTAACATGGAACCTTTCACTTCTCTAACTCCCCACTTGCCTGCCTAAGGATATCCTTATCTACCTCGCTGCCTTACGGAAGCACAATTTCCTTTGTTTCGGAGCCCTATAGCATTGTTATACAAAAATAGACCGAAGGCGAAGGATTCTTCTTTACTTGGGTATCTGCAGACTTGGGATTCTATCAAAATCGAAGTGCTTTGTCATATTTCGCTGTTTCATAAACTCTCAAGGTTACGACCCGATCGCAGTTATGAGAATATCATCAAATTTCATTGTAATTTTGCCGTTGGCGAGATGAGGAGCGACCCACGGTATCAGGTCGAGATCGATCATGGGCTTTCGCGTGTCAATCTTGCCGCGCTCAAGGTGTAAACGTGAATTCATTCTCATGTCTACTTACCTCTGTATTTACTCGCGATTTGCTTTTGAAACACCCTGATTTTGCAAAAGAACATTCAACATTCAGAACACTCGGTTGACGTTCGGAACCGAAACACCTGAATGAAGTCTGGTGTGCAGCTTTTCTGACATGACTTGGCAAATATTTCCGCAAACGGATGACCGGATTCAGGATTTCATTATACTCGGAGATTATATATATGCCGGTGTACTTGTCTCACTAAATTCGACTTAATCTCATCTCTCATCCTATACCCAGGAAAAGAGGCAAGAGACACAATGAGTGTCTTTCAAAACATCCCTTCCACCCTACCACTACAATTACAGGATCATCAAAATCTACTATTATGTCTCAACCAAGAATGGGTCGAGGTCAGTCCAATATTACTTGATTTACATATAAGGCTAAAAATCATAGAGTTCCAGCAGCATTTGGCCCATATGGACCGAATCACATATGATGTTCCTCATCAGGAAACTTGACCTATGCTCAATCACTGCAGATAAAATCACCCATACCTCAATCGAAATAATCTATCAAGCAACCCAGCTCTACCTTGACCAAACAGGATGGAACAGTACGCACTATGACAGGCTTTGGGAGAAAACAAATAGGAAAATAGGTTATCTGCACGCTGGCATGACGAAACTGAATGATCAGTCTTTCGTGGACCGATGTAGCTGGAACAGACTACATTACCATCGACAGCCCAAGGCGAACTTGGCAAATAAAGCTGCAAATCAGACATGTAGCACGCAACTGTCGAGTGGGCACCGTCGACCAATGCTGGCTGTATCTCACAAAACTCCACTCGTGTATCTCAGCACCGGGCAAGTCCTCTCTCCGACATTTTCTGAAGCCAAGGAAGATGGACTGGATCTCTGGAAGTCTCTGACTCCGGATGGCCAAGCGAAGCTGTTTCAATCGCAGATCCTAGCCTCGAAAAGCTTCAACGCTCTGGTCAAGATCATGAACCAGTATTGTCAGAATATTCGATCGAGGGCAATCGCATGGCAGCAAGCGAAGAAAACGTCTACTGCGAAAAACACCACAGCCACATCCACAAGTCGCTGTCAGAACTCATTGCGTATTCAGAACAACTTGTCACTATCCGCAATTTCCAACTACCGAGCAAGCACAGACTCTGGTAGTCAAACCAAAGCTTCAAAATCTCCCTTTGATGGTCTTCCTTCAACATACACGCCCGAAGAAGGATCGCGTAAAATCAATTTATCTTCGGAGTCCCAAGTAGACTGGTCAGATAAGGTTCATATGACAACCCCTGTGCAAGAAATTGATAAAGATAAAGATAAAACGGCGCATGAACCTGTCAATAAGCATATGAAGGTCGTTAATGTTCCAGAACCCTTAGATGTAAAGGCTGTGTTTCGTAAGAAGATACGCGAACTAGACTTGAAGAGAAAGAGGCAGAGAGAGACTTCTGAAAAAAGTTAAATGCACAGATGAAGGAGAAAGGAAAAAGCGTCGCAGGATACCAGTAGAAATCTGAAGTCTATGACATCTTTCGGGCAAGCATTATTCAGCTCATCTTCTGCTCATAAGAAGTCTGTAGAAGCTAGTGGGATGGGTTCCCGAATATCATCTGTTGCCTTTCGGATCTAGATCTTTCAGGTCCAACATGGAAGCTAAGAAAGGAGCTTTGGATTGAGGCTGGGCAAATTCGTTTTTGGCGATCGAAGTACCTTTCTACGTTTCGAGTTCGATACTCGATAGCAAAGTCACAAAAACATCTAAGAAAATTGTCCGGAATCATCTAGCAAAGTCAACTGAGTTTGATGACTTTTATATCTTGTAATCATGAAATCTCTAGGCTGTCCTAAATCGCTTCGCCCGAGACAAATTTGGCTGACCTCCCTCCGGATTGTCAACGATCCTTGCGAGTCTCGTGACTTGGCGTTTGCTGCAATCTTACCAGCGATCTGGCGCGTTCATTGCTCAATACATCTGACAACCAATATCTGCTCTTCATACAATCGCATGTCCTCTGTGGCATCGTGAAATTTTCATATCGTATGGAGCTCTATCCGCAATTATATCCCAGCGTCCCAAGATGAACTCGTCGGATGCTTCTCCGAACGCCGGTTGTAGCTTCTATCAAGACCAGAACAACGCGTACACATGCCCAATAAACGGTTGCAGCCTGTCGTTTGGAGCTCCTGATTCTTTGCAGTATGTCTGATTACCGGTCTGTCATTATTCAGGTCCCATCGCTTATGGTTGACGCAGATTGCACATCACTTGGGGTCACATGTTTCGTGGAACGGAGACGTCAAATGGCGCGATGCGTTCGAACACTGCTTATTCCACTCATAGCCACACTACCAGTACGCCTAACGTTCAAAGAGTCTCACAGGCGCATGAAACCGCGTCAGCTGTCACATATCCGCCTTTGCACACTGGCGGGCAGATGCTGCCACCTGCAAACGCCCTTGCGTCTGGCACTGAGACAGCAAGTCAAGTCCAAAGACCTCCCAGCTGGGTGGAAGTAAGTCTGCCGACTTTCCGGCATGCTGAAGCATGCTAACACACTGTGAAATAGACCACCGTATGGCCCGAAAAAACCGAGAAGTTCTTGAGGCAACTAGTTCATACATACGCGCTATATACGAATCCTATCAACCAAGATGATAACCGCAAGCTACTTGCCATCTTCGACGAATTCTACAATAAGACCGAATTCCGCACCTACAAACCACCAAAGCTTGATGAGAGGCTGTGGCAGCTATTTAGGGCGAAGCTCGCGTCAATTCAGAATGAATTAATGCTGCAGGGCGAATTGTTTAGTACTGCTCCAGTTAGCGGAGATACGCGCAGAGTCTTGCCGTTGATGACAGCTTCGACGAGGATCTATACACCGGAAACGCTCGCAACTCCCCCTGCCACGCCGTTATTGGGGAATGATAAGGATTGTGATGGGATGGAACTGTGGAATGGACTGGATGCGGACGCGCAAAGTGCACTGTTCCGGCAGCAACTTCGAAGTGCGAAGAGCTCCAAAGCCCTTACAATGGAATGGAACGAATACTGCGGTGAGATAAGGGGGAAAATGGCCGCCAAATCTTGCAATCCTAAGTCGGCGACTCCATCCGCCCAGTCATCTGGTTCCAAGACTCCACCGGTACTCCCAGCTTCGCAAAACTCGGCAAAGATTGATGTAAAAGAGATTATCGCTAAGAAGTTGCGGGAACTGCAAATGAAGAAAGACAGCGATTTGTTACAGTCTTCAGAAGAGCGAGCTTCGAAGAGGCTGAAAACGGATCCTACGTGACCAGGATCTGCAACTCAAAATGAAGAAAAAAACACTGTGTTTGTCTATTGGACACATTCCTGACCCAATCCGGAACTCCGACTGATGGACGGAGCTTTGCGCTACGAGCTTCGTACTTCGCAATAGACTAACCATGGAATAAAAGACCAGCTTTAGCGGAGAGTTGTGCCTCAAGACCAACTTCGCGATGCTTGGCTTTTGTTCTGATTTGCTGGAATGTTGATTTACCAAACAAGTTGAGCTAGATCTCCTTTGTCCAATGTTGAATTGTGTGAATGCGGACTTGGACAACCAGTTTCCGAAAGAACGGGTAATGTTAGATACTGTCGGCCGACTCTGACATTCACGGCTGCCCGCTCCAGTCATGGATGATAAGTATCGGTCACTCTTCTGGGATCTTCTTGATCTTGTACAGTCAAATTCGGAGGCACTTTGTCAGGAAATCTTGAAACTACAAAAGCTGCAAACCATGACAATCATCAACGGTTCCTCGTTCAAGCCTCGACACGTTCAATTCCTGGGCAGTGTTCCTTTGCCTTCTTCCCAAGATGTCTTCCAACGGCTTTGTAAGGAGTTCCCAACTCAGCTTTTGAGGTTACCAGACGGAGAGACAGGAAAACGCCAAGGATTTGTCGGTTGGCAACAAGCGATATTCGAAGGATCTGGAATTCGAGTCAAATGCCACTCGCCAGAAGATCAGAAACCAGGAGCTCCATCTAGGTCAGACTCTACGGGAAGGTTGGCTCCAAGCTACGATGATTTTGCCACAGATTCCTACGAAGTTTTCTGCCGCCTGCGAGATCAGGGAGTCATACCCCAGGGCGTCCGATTCCAAGTCTCAATCCCAACGCCGGTAAATGTCATTTGCTGTATAGTCCATCCCGAAGACCAAGTCCGTGCCGAATCCCTCTACGAAGCAGCTCTGCTCTTGGCTCTCCGTCGCATACAAGATACTATCCCGAGGCACGATCTAGCACTACAATGGGATCTAGCGATCGAATTTGCGTTATTGGAATTTGCTCAACTAGACACGCAGCCTGACTGGAAACTGCCTTTCATCACTGAGCCGTGGTTTTCGCCGCTGAAAGAAGGGTTGTTAGAGAGAATTGTGCGGCTTGCAGGTCATGTAGATGAAGGTGTCGAAATGGGCTTTCATCTGTGCTATGGCGACGCTACGCATCAGCATTTTATACAGCCAAAAGATACTTCATTGCTTGTCGACATGGCCAACCGGATCTCGTCTGGTGTGAAGAGAAATATTAGCTGGATCCATATGCCTGTACCTGTTGATCGAATGGACGAAGAGTATTTCGTTCCTTTAGGGAGTTTGAAGTTACGAGATGAGACGGAGTTGTACTTAGGCTTGGCGCACCCGCGCGATATTGAAGGAACACAGAAGAGAATTGAAGTGGCGAGTTGCTTTGTGGGTACTTTCGGCATTGCGACGGAATGTGGGATGGGAAGGACAGGCGATGATGAGTTTGAAGATGTGATAGATGTTCTAGCCGCCGTTACTGAGCAGAAAGATGGACTCTCCTGCTGCTGAACTATCAATTACCTTGTCATAGTTATCGCTCGAACCAGGTTGTTTTTAGGTCGTGGATCATCACCTTCAAATGGGTCAGGATTGAGCCGTGAGCAAAGGCTGCCAGAGTCACCTAAATGATTTGTGATCACTGAACAAACTGTGTAGCCGATGTCTGAATTCTGGTAGCTGGCGTTGACAAAGCCTTTAGGTCTCGATTGTCGACACGGCTCTGGAAGGCCAAGATACGTCGAAGCACAGCTCACAAGGCAAACCTAGCGAGAGCTGGAAATGTTACCAGACTCCCCGCCAGAATCGAGGCAGGCAAGTTCAATTCTGGCGAATCACAATATATTCTTATGTAAGCAAAGAAGTCTTAGAATGTTGAAATCATTTTAAAGTATTGATTTAGCCAATATCCTGTGATGTTCTTGTGACTTTGTTGTAATGTTTTGTTTAAGGTCTTGTGACATTTCCATGACTTAGACTTGTTACAGGAAAATTTAGAAAGTTACATATTACAGTCATATAAATACTTCGCGCTTGGATTGTGTAGGGTGGTCCGCGTCGCCGAGGAAGGAACCGGCCGGCCTCTATTCTGGCTTCCTGAGCTAACTTAGAGTTGACACATTCCGCATGCCTTAATGGCCGGAATGGAAGACGCCAAGAGAGTATAATATTGATTAGCGAGGGGCTGCGGACGGGAGTATTAGCCGAGTGAAAGGTTGGAGCTAATATCACAAGACAGTCGAGGTGACTTGGCAATGGCCTCGGGCCTATGATAGCTTCTTGGAATAATCCGAACACACAGATGGATAAGTGTTGATCCGAAGCCCCTGTGTATTGGCGTTCGATGCTGAATCGCCCAAGGGGGTTATGACTTACTCCGTATCTCCAGCTTTGACTCCACAACCCCGCACGCTGTCTTCTGTCAGAAGTCAACCAGATCCAACCATGGGCAGTCACAGTCCCAGCACCCCGGATTAGAATCTTGCCGCCATAGGTCGTAGTCCCAGGCGGAAGTCTCCATCTCCACGTTTTAAGCATGTATTTCTGCTTAGCGTTCCGACAAAGTGATGTTGTGAACCCAGCCCCAATTCTGGGCGCCAAGGTACTGCTCCATAGATAAACAGTTATCCCATCAAAGATTTTTCTCCTCATCTCTAGCTTCTCCAGACGCTCATCCGTTCACTCTGCGTAACGGAACCTCTTCTCAGTGATATCAGCAGCCATGGGTATGTTTTCGGCTAACGACCAGTCAGCGTACAAAGCGCCTGATGCTGTGTACAATTGGAGAGTCTATGCGCTTGCCATATCTGCAGCCATGGGTTCCAGTATGTTTGGATATGATTCCGCTTTCATCGTAAGTTGCTTTGCCACACCTTCGAATCGGACCACAACCTAACTTCTTGATCAGGGTGGAGCTATGTCACTTCCGGCTTTCAAATCAGAATTTGGTCTGTCGAAAGCTAAGGGGCCCGAGCTTGCAGCGCTCAGAGCCAACATTGTCAGCACTTTTCAAGCAGGCTGCTTCTTCGGAGCCATTCTTTGCTACTGGATGTCTGAAAAACTTGGCCGCCGAATTCCTCTTATGATCTGTGGATCTGTTTTCAACATTGGAGTTATAATGCAGATGGCGTCGAGTGGAACCATTGGATTGATTTACGCTGGTCGTGCTTTCACTGGTATGTTCTGACCACACAAATCTGAAGCTTAACTATGCTTTTCACAGCCAACTGACATGTTTGATACAGGACTTGGAGTTGGCGCTTCTTCTTTGATTATTCCCCAATACATCTCCGAATGTTCGCCTCCAGCTATCCGTGGTCGTCTAATCGGAGTGTTCGAAATTCTGCTGCAGTTCTCCCTCGTCATCGGCTTCTGGGTCAATTATGGAGTTAACGAGAACGTCTCGCCCACATCCGACATGCAGTGGCACATTCCTTTCGCAATTCAATTTATTCCGGGAACACTGCTCATCATTTGCATGTTCTTCCAACCTGAATCACCCAGATGGTTGCTTAGAAACAACAGAGAAGAGGAAGCCATCAAGAACTTGACTTACATTCGCCAGCTTCCCGCTGATGATGCCTACTTACAGTGGGAGGTCGATACCTGCAAGGAACAGATCCAACTCGAATTCGATTCTGGAGCCAACGCATCCTTCGGGCGAAAATTGAAGGCAGTCTTTGCCCCTGGAGTCCGCAACCGTCTCGCTATCGGCATGTCACTCATGATGTTGCAGAATCTTTCCGGCATTAACGCTCTAAACTACTACTCGCCAACAATCTTCGGCTCCATTGGATTCTCTGGCACTAGTGTCGGTCTTCTCGCAACTGGTGTCTTCGGTCTTGTCAAGGCATTCGCCACGCTCGGATTCATGATCTGGGGTATCGACAAGCTCGGTCGTCGTACGTCTCTCTTGATCGGATCCGTCGGAGCAATGTTCGCCATGTTCTACCTCGCTGGTTTCAGCAACCTCTCCGGCTCATTCGACGGCGAGGCTAAGCAGGATGCTGGCGCCTACGTCGCTATTGTCATGATCTACTTCTTCGCCATCTTCTACGCCATGTCCTGGAACGGTATCCCGTGGATCTTCTGCGCCGAGGTTTTCCCTACCGGCACTCGCAGCTTGTGTCTCGTTTTCACGACTTGCACGCAATGGCTTGGACAGTTCATTATTGTGTACTCAACCCCATATATGATGAACAACATTAAGTATGGTACCTTCATCTTCTTCGGCGCGTCCTTGGTGGTTGGCATGGTCTTCGTCATTCTGTTCATGCCTGAGACCAAGGGTCTCTCGCTCGAGGATATGGACATCATGTTCAACTTGGTAGGCTTGGCACACAGCAAGAGATCAAAGACAGATGCGATTATCGCTGAGAGGAGAGTCGCCGATGATATGGACCGCTCGGGCGTTAAGAATGATAATGTGATGGTGGAGAACGTAGAGAAAACGGTTTGAATGACTAGAAGTCCGGTGATGATGGCGTTAGCGATATGAAATATCATTCATAGATAGCGTTTGAATACATTAATATATTACAATGAGATTTATAACAGTCAATATCATGTTTTAATCCAGGAACGCATCCTTGTCTCTTTCCTGAAGTTTGTACCTCATTCCCGATGCAAGGTTGTTGCTTGTATCGTCATTTTCAACCTGAATGATCAATCGGCAGAAGCTTCCCTCCGGTGTCATGGAAATTATCCAAGAGTCTGCAATCAATCGCTCAGGAGGGATCTTCTAAAACCTCAATGACCTCGTACATGTCGAGTCTGAGTACAGTACCGGCAACCGCAGTATAAATCAATTGGCTTACACTCAAACAAGCAATCAGGATCTCAGGATCTCTTTTGACATCCTTCGAGCAACAACCACAAATTTGTCAACTTTTCACGTCCAGTATGAACACTCGCCGGAAGCTTTCCCAAATAGAAATCCAGCTTCACTACAAATTCTCTCAGCCTCATCACGCCATAAGACACAGCGTAGACTAAATCCTACAGGGGTCCAGAATCCTCTTCCAAACAAGAGTATTAAATCCAAGACTTTCCAAGAGTGCCAATTCCGTACTAGCATAGGGCCGGATAATGACTCTACCCGCTACTCACGTACGAGTCGCGAATAATTTTACCGTCTTGGAACTTCACTTTCCTTGGTGTTTTCGAACCAGTACGGCGTGCTTCAATTACTTGGGAGGAGTGTGTCTGGTGCTTGGAAATCCCAACGCTATGGTATGGGTGGTTTAGTCGCTTGTGGAGAATCCCGCTAGAGTCAAATCCGGATTGAATCGCCGGGACGGAAGTATATGAAGCATCAGATCAAAGAGGCTTAACAGGCACGCATTGTGTTTGTTTTAGTTACTTGATTGGTAGAAAGGCTTAGCTTCCTGATGAAGTTTGCCCGGTTCGCAATACTCGTTCTTACCTCTTCTTGTCTCCATCCAATCGGACATTACATTACAATATCGTCAAGGCATGTGGCCTGTGTAGGCTTCCGTCATTCCACATGCTTATACTTCCATCTCGCTTTCGCAACTTTCTATGCTCTCCCTCGTGAAATTAATCACTACTTTCTCGAGTCTTTGCTCCATCTCCACATATCTTCAACTCCTCGACAACCGTGTCCACTTCACTCCCCGATTGACTGCACTTCATCGAAGTCATTTCCTTATTTAGTCCCAATGCATTTGACTCTAGGTACCGCTCCCTCGTATCAAGTCACTCGATGACATTGGCGGACTGAACTTGATTGTAACTTCATTTCCCGTCCTCGGCGTCGAACTCGAGGTTGCATGAACGAACACTTGGGTCTGGTTCTCGTGGGCTTTTTGGTACGCAGTTCAAACAGTGCATAATGTGACAATAGGACAAGGGTTTCAATGACAGGTCTAAACAGTGTCAAAACATCAGAAACCACCCGAATGAGGACAGAACAGCAACGTTGTCCGGATGAAATGGATGAATTGCTGAAATGTAACTCTGAACAAGAGTGGTGTTGGGGATGCTAGTTCTTGGGAGTAGATTGGGCTCGGACTGGAGATCAGGAGTCGCTTGTTGTATGGTGTTTGAAGCCCAATGATACCTTAGGAATCAATTTGAGAGAACAAAAATCTCACATGTTGTGTGAATTACACATCACTTGATAAGTATACTTCACACCATACACATAAGTCCGAGTCTTTCTGGTCTCAAAAGATCCTTGATCTTCGTCGAATTGCACCAAAAATCGATGGGGCTTCACAAACACCCTCTTAAGCGAGAGTGTAGTGGGTTAGATGACGTTTCTTGTTTACTTTAAGTTGTACCAGGTGCTGTCCACTCTCGGGCAGGTGTTGACGTTTTATGATTAGTGGACAGTCTGCGATCTTGACATCTTGTGAGAGAAGCGAGATCTCTAGTACGATTTGTTGGACTCGATGGATAAAGTGTGCAGATTGCATGACTGTACTTGATGCCTGAAACAGTAAGTATTATCCATTATCTCTAAGGATAATGTCGATGGAGTGCGGCAAGTGCCAAATGAAGCATGCGAGACTGAGAATACACAGTAATATGGTGATCCGATTCTAATCGTGTGTGATGCACTGCCGGATCCCATCCACATGGGGCGAATGACCTTTGCAGTCAATGCATGAGGCTTGATTGACTAGATCTCATGAATTGGGCATTCTAAAGCGTGTAATTTGCATTTGAATTTTGTGTCCTCGGATTGTAATTCTGTATTCGTGCTTTCGTGAACGGTGTTTTTGGCGACAGCAGCACAGTTGGCACGGTTGACACGATCCTTGAGCCATAAGACATATGATAGATGCCTTGACTTCCATCTGTCAAACCAGCTCAGGGTTCTTCAATGACAATCAAGTTGCCCGAGCTCTCTTCAGGAGCCAGAGATACATCATTCAGTGTGTCTGTTACGGGGACATGTGTCTCATCACTAACAGCACTTTTCGGATCCCTCTTCGGGCCAAAAAGATCTAGCTTGAACTCCAGATTCGGCAATGTTGATTGCTTCTCTACTAGCCCCATGATAGGTCGCCGTAAAAATGCTTTTGTAATCGGAAAGAGGATTTGATCGATATGCTGTCTTTCCATTCCCTCGTCCAATAAGCTATCCTCCAAGCTTACCAATAGTTGACCATGATCAAGGTTCTCGTCGGACCCGGGATAACGATTGCTCATTCTCTTTTCAAGCATATTGATGACTCGACTCTGAGCTTTCTCACGATCATCGGACGTTGATTGGTTTCTTTCTTGCTCCTCAACAATCTCATCTAATCTCAGAATTGATTCTCGCCTTTCACTAGGCGTCTGACTTTCGATAAGATCCTGCATAGCTGCAATACTGGCACGATGTATCGGGAGTTTCTTCTGAAATCCGTCAAGCTTGGATTTGTACAGAACCAAGTAACGAACTTGATCGACGATGTGAATATTAGGCTTGCGCGGTCCAGAGCAAGCATGAAGCGTGGCTTTCAGATCTGTCAAATCTCGATGCAGAGGTTCTAAGGACTTAATGATGACAGGCTCTCTGAAACTTCGTATCAGCATAGTCTCATTTCATCACCGAGCTCGCGGGAATTGGAAATTTGCAAGTAACGATAATACAGGGAATCATGTCTTCTAGCTTACATTTCAGATCTTGTTTTGGCAGATGGTCCCTCTTTACTAAGCTGCGTTTCCAAATTATTCAGATGGGTCCGAATCTGCTTCATCTCGGCAACAAGAGTGTTGGTCCCTTCATGTTCCTCGTGTATGACTCGGCTGCAGACATCGACGGCACTCTTGCAGAGGGTGAAGACATCGCCAATGCCCATTCGAAGGGCCATATTGAAGGTTATAATATGTGTCGCTGGCACGGAGAGCCAGCTGTAATACGATGTTTACCGTTTCACTTTGTAAACGCAGATGTGGAAGGTGCCCATGATGCACTTTAGAGTGCAGGAGGGGTTCGTGAACCCCACGCTTGATTGGTCGCTCTTCGTGGGGGTTGCATTGGCAGATGGTTCTGCCACATCCAATAGAATAGTAAGAGGATACAGACTTGCTCAATATTCCTCGGTGCATAAAAGCCTCTTGATCAGACATATGGAGTGTTGCAAAGGACTCCCCTTACGCCACGAATAACGATAAATGGTTTGGCCATGCCTTATCTCATAACGACGCATTTGTGGACCGACAACCATAACTCGGGCAGCTTTCAAGCGACGTCCATGATAGGTGCGTATACTCCTGGAAACTTACTTCACGTCAAAATTGTAAGCACACCTCCAACGGCTTAAAGCTCCACTGCAAATGAAGACTGCGACAACTCGCCATTCGACTGCGAGGTGCAACAAAAGCTATCGCATCCAATGAAATGTGACAATCGAATGTTGTAGATCTCAAATTCAATTACCGTATCTTTTGATGGCCGGCTTTGAGTTACGTTGAAAATGCGCCAATTATCATTGAATCAGTCATCGCGAAGGTGATTGCGAGTCAATGGTTAACTATAAAGTTCGAATATCTATTGATTTCTGTAGCTTTCTCCAATATACTGCAAAGGCAGAGGACCCTCATATGTCTTTATATCTTGCGACTATTCCAGAATGTGTGCTTACAGTAGTACGATGGAAACTCTTGTAAATCCTTCAAATTTCTGTTCGCGTTATCTTTGCAAGGTTATAATTAAAACTCGACTTCACTCTATAACTACGAATGACATCCAGAACGCCTCAGAATTACGAATGACTTCACGCACGAAAGATTCGACATCAATAGACTGCAGTTGATTCCGTGAAGAATGTGCAATTAATCTTCGCAACAAAGATGGTCTGAAGAGTGGATCCTCTGGCGCTTTTTACTCGGTCGTTTTCAGACTTTCTTAATGAGATCAATCAGACCTGCGTGTTCAGTGCACAATCGCATTGTCATTCTATGGAACCTCGCTGTATGCAGTGAAAGATAAGGTCTTTACTAAAACTATCCAAAATACAGGCGACACGCCTAGACCTCCCAATAGGGTCTAGCCTCTAGAACTCAACCCTCGAGGCTTCACCTACAGAACGCAAACCTGCAGCGCCGTGCATCACGTATCTGAAGCATGATATTTAGATGTATCGCCAGGCATTTTCTACTTGTACGTCAACAGAATTTGAAAATGTGCGGACTTACACTCTCAATAGTCCAGGAGTTCCTCAGAAGGTAATTCCGCGACCGGCTAAGGACGTCATCGGGATGAGGGAATTCCGAATTGCATTCTATCGTGCCCGATCCAGAAGCAGGAGTATATCCCACCTTTCCCACTTTACGTCAACGGCAGCGCTTTGGGCATGAAATCTTTCTCTCTTGCACTTGTATTTCTGTGAAATTTAGTTTGTGATTTTGACAATTATATACCATGGCGAATCATAACAATAGCTCGAGCTCTACTCGCGCGACGGACGAAGAGACGCCCCTCCTCCACGACAACGACAACACAAAGCTTCCACAAGCGAACGGCGATGATATCCAGCAAGTCACTGGGGAGCAGGTCGTGATATCTGAAGAGTTATCCTCCAAACGGCTCTTTATCACTCTCGCAAGCATCTACGTGGGTGTATTTCTAGGCGCCTTAGACAGCACAATTATCGCGACCCTCTCTGCGCCCATATCGACATCTTTCAACTCTCTATCCCTCCTATCATGGCTAGCATCAGCCTACCTCATCGCAAATGCAGCATGCCAGCCATTGTCTGGCCGCCTCACAGATATCTTCAGTAGGCGAACAGGATTGCTCGTTTCGAATATTCTCTTCGCAGCAGGCAATCTGTTGTGCGGACTTGCGACTTCGGAATGGACGATGATCGGCGGGCGCGTGGTGGCTGGGATGGGAGGAGGAGGATTGATGGCTATAAGTACATTCGTATCATCGGACTTGGTCCCGTTGAGGAAGAGAGGCTTGATACAAGGCCTGGGAAATGTTTGCTATGGGACGGGAGCAGGCTTGGGAGGCATTTTTGGCGGATGGGCGAATGACGTTTGGGGATGGAGAGTTGCTTTCCTCGCCCAAGTGCCTTTCTGTGTCCTCTCTGGAGGACTTGTCTGGTGGTTCGTCAATGTGCCTGCCAAGAAGTCTCAGAAATCAAAGTTGTCCAGAGTCGATTTTCTGGGTGCATTCACGTTGCTGATCACTCTGGTGCTGCTACTGCTCGGGCTCAATTCTGGTGGCAACATTCTTCCTTGGAAACATCCATTAATTCTGGCCTCATTTCCGCTATCAGCTGCAGCACTTTGTGCATTCATCTATATAGAACTGTATATTGCCTCCGAGCCAGTCATCCCAGTACGACTGCTTCTCAACCGAACTGTGGCAGCTGCATGTCTCTGCAACTGGTTTACAACCATGGTCACGTTCATGGTCCTGTTCTACATCCCAATCTTCTTCCAGGTCAAGGGCGTCTCAACTACAGCTTCTGGTATACGTTTGATCCCACAGTCCATTGGCGCTTCTGTTGGATCACTCGGATGCGGCATAATCATGAACCGTACCGGAAAATACAAAGCTCTCGCTATACTTGTTCTGACGAGTTTCTGTCTCGGTACCGGACTCCTATCTACACTTAGTCTATATACCCCCGACTGGCCAGGCTATATCTACCAGTTCCTAATAGGTTTTGGTTACGGGGGTCAGCTTACAGTCACTCTCCTCGCCGTAATCTCAGCAGTCGATCACGAACACCAAGCTGTCATTACATCGGCTACCTACGCTTTCCGATCAACTGGCTCGTCGATAGGCGTCACGATCGCTTCCGCCGTCTATCAGAATATACTGGTCTCTTCACTGCACAAGAAGTTCGATGGATACCCAGGTGCAGAAAAGGAGATCCGAAAGATAAGAGATAATTTTGACGAATTAAAGCACTTACCCAAGGGTTGGGAACATGGCGTCAAGGACAGCTTTGCGGGTGCGTTGAGAGGCGTCTTCTTGACTGCTTTGGGCATAGCTGTGCTGGGAGCGGTTTCTGGCGCATTTATGAGGCAGCATACTCTGCATAAGACTTTGGCAAGGAGATCGTCTGATGTTTCTCAGTAGAGGGCTTAGGAAGCTTCATCTACGATATGTATATAGTGACAGCATATGAACGGGATTCTAGCGCTGCAGAGGGCATCGAATCATCAGACGGTCAATCAGAGGATGCCTATTGTCTCACATATAAACGAAATAGAAATATGGGAAATATATCGCAATGGACTTTTGACAAGACTATCTTTTCCGCCCATCTTCCACATTCTGCTCCTTTATTCTCTTGTTTGTATGAAGAACGACCCACCCAACGACCTGGTTCTATTCGAGTGATGAGTACATAAGTTTCATACCTCATTCGAGCTTTCTGAAACCACAAGGATATTCTTCTCAACGGATCAACGGACATGTCAAATAACTAAGAGCAGCGTTACCCTCACTTTAGAGAGAACGATAATTCAAACTAACAATTGTGCAGTTTCACTCAATCCCAGAGCCCGTCATATTCGAAGCTATCGTTCCTCAACGCCGAGACCCACCCAATTATCTTACCAAGATCAAGGAAATCGCGACTAACAACAACGTTTCCTTTGGAAAAAGTGATCCTCAAGAGCATTCGAGAGAACTTTGAAATGCTAATTCCATCAATATTTGGACTTAGCTAGAAATTTTAGCAACGCAGTACCATGCAGCTAGGAAAGCGAATTATCTATAATCTCGAAGAATTCAGAACACTGCTTCAAGGTCTCGTGCAACAGTTCAACTCAGTCGTACTTTGAGTAACTCTGAGTATCCTCAGAGTACTTGGGTAATATCATTACGCTGTGATCTGGAAGATCATCCTGCTTTGTATCGCAAATGGTTCAACCTCCGTAAGTATGAGATAGAAAGTGTTTGCGAGGACTGGCATCACAGCCTCACAAGCAAGAACGGTCTGCAGAATATAATGAAGGACCAGCCAAAGATGCTTGGATAGGAGCTCCACTTTCCAGGAAAAGCAGCTAACAATAGTGACCGGCTCTGAAGCCCAGCTTTATAAAGGTACCGCCGCTTTAGAATCTTGGGTGATGCGCTCATCGATGCCGGTTTAGCAGATCCAGCTTTGCCACTGATCCAAGAAATACCGATACCAGTTTCCAGCCACATGAGGAAAGGACTCCGGGTGATGTTCTGCGAGACTCCACCCTCGAATAATTAGTCGAAGGTCTTTTTGTACGCTTCCCCGTTTGTCTCTAACTGTTCGTACACCATTAAACATGCCAAATCGGCTAAGAGACACCTTTGTGCCTTTAAAAAGCTGTTGTTGGGCTTTAGTGTGTCTATTTTCTATTTTGTAGCTCTTGGCCCGACGGATCTATCATATCCGAACTAAGGAGTTTGTACGGCGTCAACACATGCGTTTCCTATTTTGCTCATGTTGATCCGTAGTGTGATCCATCACCTCTTGATTCAGGGGTCTTATTATTCCAGTTTGGAAACGAAGATCTCTCTTGAATAAAGTCACATTGCCGACTGATGACTTTGAAAAGTCTTGTGTAGTGTTGTCCAGTTGATCAAAACGTTTCGAAAGCTGTAGCACTTCAAGATCGTGATCCTTCCTAAAACTCCGAGTTGTAGTCTATTGCAAAGCTAAGTGTTGGTATCACTCTGTGGAGTACGTAAAATGAAGTAGTCTCACGTGAGTTGATATTATAGGTGTAAAAAAAGTTGTTTTAGTAGCTGAAGAATCTAGATACCTCGACGTTGCTTGCATATATCTGGCCGGCTAATCCTCGGCCCTACTACCCGTGATCATAAACTAACACTAAGCTAAGCCAAATCGATGTAATCACTGGAAGGATAGCAACATTGACAATCGTCGGTTCGCGCTCCTCTCCGGCTGGAGGTGAGAGGAAAACCGACCATTATTCAATCTTATCCCTGCAGTAGCCTTGGTAGTAGCCCCCTATGGGCCCCTTGGAGATTTGACCACAATAGTAATTAAATTCATCACCTCCTAAATGCCGATCAAGCGAGGTGCAAGGGTTATATATCGCTCCAGGGTATGCTATTGTTGTCGTACCTGGTTAAGAAACATTAGGACTGTCTTGAAAAAGACTTTCCAACTTACAATCTGGGCATGTATCCCACTTATGGGGACCCGAATTGCGTGCCTTGTATTTATCACAGGCAGTGTTTGTTGGTATTTTGTCGTAATACCACTTCCCTCCAGAGCCCTAGTAATTCTGTTAGTTCAAGTTTGACTTGTTTCTGAAGCGGAATCCAACAGCAGATCCTTGCCAAGCACACCAGCAGTATTTGTGAAGATCGGCAGCAGCTGAACCAGCCAGTCCAAGAACTCTATTTTTGTCAGTATGGGAAGTAACGGGTTTCACCTCGACGTACGATAATGTAAGAAGCAGCTTCATTGCAGGTAAGAGGATTGATTCCTTGTGTAAACGAGCTTCTAAGGAAGAATGGAGATAGCAGGATGTCCGGTATATTGAAGGGAAAAGCTTTACTTATAATCACCAACTTCTTCCGATTGGAGAAGCATGTAAAGCATAGTCTTTTCTATATCAGAATAATAACAATTTATTAGACTTTTATAGAACAAGGTTTCGAGGCCAATAAGTCTTTTCTGATTGTCAGTCCCTGACTCTTACGCAGAGAATCTGCTTTCTTCGGATGTCCGATGTTTGGGATGTCCGATCACACAAAATATGGCCGTACACGCATTCCACGTCTAAATTGCCATCATGGATCTTTCTAACTTCAGGCCATACACGATGACTTTTGGTCAGGAAAAGTCGGAAATCCAAAAGAAAAAGGCATCTCCAAAAACAGAATGTCTACGTGAGGGTCTGGAAACAAAATATTACGTTGATATAGTGATAATCAACTGAGCTTTAATAGAGTGAGGTTCAAAGTTTGATTAATTAGAAAGAAGGAAACCATATGGATCCATCAGAATCACGCGGCGGACTATCTGTGCACTCCCAAATCCAGTATTATAAGACTGTCGGAGAGAGGAAAAAGCTTAAGAGGACTTCCTGGGAGCTTCGACTACTACGAGTCTAATCCGCAATCACAGTTTAAGCCTATTGCCATCTCTATATCTAGCTTGAACTTAATCTTCCTCGGAAGAGTGGATCCGCGCGATTCTGATGAGTGTATACGGTAGTACTGTGTAGTCGTGATAAGTCCCTCTTCTAGCTTGAAATATGTTAGCCTGTCTTTGATCACGAACCCTCTCAAAACCCTAATCAATAGGACCTTAAATACGAGCTCAAAGTATATGTGTATTCAGCAGATCAGTTGTATTGACTCAAGATCCAAATACTCCGATAATACTCCCTGAGGAGATTGAGTCAAGCGATAATCTTTGGACACTAGTTGACTTGTAAAGTCTACAACTGGACTACTGCCGTAGCGACAGAGAGAGCTGAGAAGGGATCTAGCACCATTATTGAGAGTATATCTGGCTTGAGAGCGGATTATGGTTGGCCGGAAGATCTTGACAGAAAAGGCGCCCACGAAGACCCAATAAGATTTCACCTACAGAAGTAAGTCGACTACGCAGAATGCTTCTGCCGACCTTACAGCTAAGCTTACTAGGGCTAGTTTCTAAGCAGGATAACCCACATTTACTCTACCTTAGACCCTTTTCAGCCCAAGGTCTGAATGCCTTCGTGGTGAGGGGTTCAAGAACGAAATTGCGAGCCTGCGAGTATTGCGAAGGTTAGGATTACTTGGGGGTTCATTTTGATGCTACTTTATCTCGCCTAGCTCTAGCTATACATATTGAAGGTCACTCAGAACTCTTCAGAGGTATGCAGTCTACGCAATCCCACAGGGTCGTACTGCCTAACTTCTGTCCCTTTCTTCTGATACCAGACTCCCAACGATATTTTCTGGGTTACCATGAAGTCGCCTTTGTCCAGGTTAAAAACGCGGGTCAGATAGGAATCAGAGTTAGGGCTAGGATTAGGGTCTGGGTAGGTTTACTTATTTAGTTTTCCGAGAATTTTCCGTTATGAAATGAGGCAATTTTTAGAAGGGTGTAATTGTGTACGGTCGATTTAGGCATTCTGTAAGGTCAATTTAGACGAAGTCTCCAGGAACCGTTCGAAGATGGAGAGGCAGCTTGCTCTGAGCTTCAGAACGGATGTTGAATGTTTCAACAGATTGCAGATGATCCAAACCGTCAAAGATCTAAGGGAAGATTGAATTGCGCAGTGTGCTTCGCTGTGACTGTGCATGATGAAGTTCTGCAAGGCTGGCACAGATTAATGCACTCTGTCGATGTCAAGAAACACGGACCGATTCTGCGGAAGCTGTTCTTGCCTGGAGTGAAGTGCCGAATCCATTTTATGACTCTAAAGTTTCTTCGAGTCAAAGTCGTAGTGAACTTTAGTAGAGTTACCCATGATAATCAAATTAAGTTTCGGGGAGATCCCGTAACATCGAAAAGCATTTATGGCTCCGGCTGCCACCTTTTTCTGGAACACTATTTTGCATGTATCCCAGGCCAGAAACGCATGCCGCCCTGTGCCGAAGGATGTAAACCTCTAAATAGCAGACATAGCAAGTTCAGGACCTTACGAGAATCCTAATAGTAGAGTGAAACGTGAGTAAACTATTTTTTTCCCTCTCGAGTGTAACTGACCTCTTTAGTAGTAATATAACCCTTCTCCTTAGATAACACGCGTGTACTGTTCTAAGAGCTCCTGTTCTCGTTGTTCTGAAACGAAATAAACATTCTATAGATTGACAAAAGCTTTAACACTTATTATATAGTGACTATCGAGGTAATACTAGAGGGTCGAATGTATTCTAGACGATTGCTATGCCTTCGATGCAAATATATATATAGCCTTTTATTCCGATCCTACGTGTCGTAGGTATATGTGGCGTTTTGCAAAGCAGCATGGAAAGTTAGCTTCGGATGTATGCAAAATAATGTTGAAGAGGAGATGTATGGAAAACGATTCGCCCACTTTTTTCTGCCATCAGTTGGCACCCATGGCAGACCTTCAGGCATTTTTGTAGGCCTGAGTTAAATTTGAAGTATCATCAAAGGCTAGGAGCGATGAGGCTGTTCGAGATCATCATGTATTTCGTTCCATCAGAAAGCTATTGACACTTTGAAGTGTTGCCCTGCTAGGATTCGCATCAGGCATAGAGTTTGAGAACCAACCAAGACGGCTCCTGATGAACTCCTTATCAATCCTCCCAGCCTTTTCTGATGCATTCAACAGAAGACCTTGATCATTGAAGAAGAGACAAGAGATGGCTAAGGCTGTGCCAATGGCCAGATCCTTGCCAGTCTCACAAGCTACGATGATCTTGACTTCAGCATGATTCTCATCGGACTGACGTCGAACTATATTTTGCTTGAGGAAATCAACGATGAATGGGAGCGAGCTCCGAAGATTTCGACTGCCGAGTTTGTAAGGTCCAAGTCCAACATTTATCCGTCTTGGAGACGTCTGCCATGTGCTCTGATCTGTGGTTTTGGATACAAGGTTGATTATCCACGCATCTTTAATCACATTTTCGCCATCGATTGAGTCGGCAGGCGCCACGAAGAGGACGGTGGTAGGTTTTACAGGACGGATTGCTTGTTTACCAAGACTAGTGCTCTTGGCTTCTTCGATGAGCTCTTCTATGACATCTGGCATATCGTGCTCATCAGTTGTTAAAAGAATGTCCATCTTATCCCAGAAGACAGGCGCAGTAAGACCATGAGCCCAATTCTCTGTGTCATCACCTGCACCTTGAATGTATCCACCTTCACTGAGCTCTCCCCCGGCCACTCTTCGTGAAACAGTGCAGCATATAATGGGGTGAAATTTTTCGAATACAGTCGATGTTGGCTTAATAGTCGAATCAGGAGTGATCCACATCGGACGTAGTGGTTTTTGAATGTGTGTCCGAAGCTCGTCAAGAGATAATTTCAAGGATCGAAGAGTCTCCGCAAAGGAAGGCAACAAAGCGGACATTTGGGCATGTTCGGACTGCGATACAACCTGAGGAGGAGTATAGAGTTTGTGGATTTCGAACTCGTCAGGGAAAAGTACTCTATTAATTACACTGCACCAGATCGGTATTGTCTTGCTGAGTGCATCAGGCATTCCTATACAGGTCAGTCAAGCTCGATAGCAAGGATAGAGGAATCACGTTTTCCCCTTCTTGTAGAATCAACGATAATGCATCTGTCAGATCACAATCAGCTTCGATTCCACTGATCGTGGGGTACAGCATAGCAAACCCATCATTCTTCCCAATAACTTCCAGTAGATGTAAATTCAGCCTTCTCGAACTGAATTTCCAGACGCCGGTATGTCCATCCGTGCTTTTGAAGTATGCACTTCCTCCTTTCGATTTCGGGTCAATGTACCAGCTTCCACATCTTTCATTGGCGACCAGAGGTCTACCATACGCTTCTGCTACTCGTTTTGCAAAACCTGCGTCGTGCCGGATGGACTCGAGGCGATTTCTAATAGACAGAGTCGATCTTTTGAGTTCGCCGAGTGTCTTGGAGAAATTGTGATTCGCTTGCTCCGAGAATACTATCTCGGAGGTAGTAGTTGCTCCAGTCATGTTGAAGGATGTGGTTACCCCAGGCAGGGAGGGGAAAAATATAAGGCAAGGCTTGGGCAGTTTTGGCGAGGCTGAGTAATTGACACGCTCGACATGTTAGATTATTTTGCTGAGTCAGCAGTCTAAGCTCACAATGTGCC
>JACBAH010007423.1:0-30067 GCA_014282315.1 Neospermospora avenae | reverse complement strand
TGAAAAAAAAAAAAAAAAAAAATCCCAACCTCGAAATTCCTCTATCTCTTCCTCAACATACATTTCCACAACCTTCACCTCTCGGAAACGGTCATTTTCGCCACCTCAAACGCATATCGTGCGTTGATTACTGACAGGCAGTATTCTGCCACTCGAGAGTAATAATTCGAATTTGGTTCGATAAGCGAAACTCAAGATGCAACTCCTCAATCTGCTGGGCGGAGCAATCCTACTTGGAGCTCTGCCAGTATTCGGCGAACAACCTCCAATACAACATAGCAACACCGACACTGAGAAATTGACTTACACACTTGATACACGACAACTCGTCCCCCCTCACGTCGCTCTTCAAGTCCCTCCTCCCTTCCTCATCGATCCTTTCCGTAAAGCTGCCCACCCTTTTGCGCCACGACTCGACAATGATGAGGATAGCACAGTATTTGGAAAGGGGTCTGGACGTAACAGAGGTACTAAGAATGTCGCCTGGAGCGGGAAGGAGAAAAGTGGAAAGTTTCCAAACTTTTCACCTTCTACGGCCAAGCGCCAAGTAGGAGGCGACTTTGAAGCCCGGAAGAAGATGTTTGAGAGTGGCAGTGAGGCAAACAAAGGCTCTGGCTCAGGTGGTTCGGGGAAGCCGCCAGCTGATCTCCCAGCTCCAGGCAAAGTCAGTAGTCTTAAAGGTCAATTTGAAAATAATGGCGCTTCTTCTCCTGGTGGTCCAGGCAGCAATCCAGCAGCTGATGTAACAGCTCAAGGTAAAGTCGGCAACCTTAAGGGTCATTTCGAGGGTGGCAGTAGCTCAAATCCTAGCAAGCCAGCAGCCGCCGATCCAGGCCAAGGCAAAGTTGGTAATCTTAAAGGCCAATTTGAGAATGACTTGACCGATAATTCTAAGCCCGCTATACCTGAGCCAATTGCTGGTTCCTCGAGACCTGGTTCTGACGCCCAGCCGCGGCCAGCAAAGGACATGCCTAAGCCTGGTACTGTTCAGGATTTGAAGGACAAGTTTGAAAATCCTGCTGTTAGTGAGATAGATCCTACGCCTGTGGATCCCGTTAGGGAAGGGATTGTCAAGGATGGAAAGAATGTACTCGAGAATCCTCCGATTAGCGATGCTGGTCCAAACTCGGTGGATTTGGACAAACCGAAAACTGTTAAGGAGCTGAAGGACCAGTTCGAGAATCCCGGCACTGGTACTCCGAGTACAAAGCCTGCGGATGTGAAAAAGCCAGGAAATGTTCAGGATCTCAAGAATCAATTTGAGAACCCTGCCACGGGAGATTCGAATCCAAGCTCTGTGGACACGTCCAATCCGGGGACTGTCCAGGAACTGAAGGACAAATTCGAGAAATCAGGCACCGCTCACACGGCCCCAAAGCCTGCGGACATCAGCCAGCCAGGAAACGTTCAAGATTTGAAAGAGCAATTTGAGAACCCCGTCACCGATCATCCAAGTTCCAAGCCTATAGATTTGAACAACCAAGGAACAGTTCAAGATCTCAAAGGCCTATTCGATGCTCCTGCCAACGGTAGTCCATTCGCAGCACCTGCTCCCAAGCCCGATCCACCATTCGATCCTGTCCCCAAAGAACCTTCAATTGCAGAACAGTTAAAAGAATTCTCAGCCGTCGATGCAAACGGCAAGCCTATTGACCGACCCATCTCACCCAGCTCTGAAAATATTGCACCTAAAAAAGGTCTACACAACAAGATCAATACTTGGGAAAAGCTAAAGAACAAAGATGCCATGAAACGTCCAGAAGCCACTTACCCGCTGGATGATCCAGCGTTGAACCCTAGACCACCTATCGAGCCGATACCTGAAGATGCCGGTCTCGATATCGACGACTTCAGTAAGGAGGTGGAAGCCCTTCGGAAGTCCAATCCTGAGATCAAGAGGATGGATAATGAGATCAACAACCTCATCAAGGATATGAAAAAGAATTCTCAGGTGGTGAAGGACCTTGAAGCACAACTTGCTCAGATCAAACAGACGCAAGCACTACGCGATGCTCAAGAGAGGGAAATGTTGGCGAGGAGCAATATCCTCGAAGACATGAGAAAGCGTCTCGCAAATGAGCGTGCGAAGCTGAAAAAAGATAAATCTCATCGCCAGGAAGACCTGACCGTAGAGGCCAAGGATTTGCTTGAGGATGCTTATCGTAGCTTTGAGGGAAGTCTAGAGAGAATCCAATCTACTCTCGCTAAGTTGAAAGCATGGAAGCAGGCAAAGGAAATTGATCTCGCTGAGGGTAAACAGCTGGAGAAATCTCTGAAGGAAGATCAGGCGAGGAGAGAACAAGCCTCAAAAGCTCTGCAAAAGGAGAAAGCTAAAGTTCAAGGTTGGAAGAAACCTCCTCAAGTCCCTCCCATTGTAAGAGCTGCAGAGGTCGATGGAGGGCTGATTACCAGCATTACCACCCAAGTGCCTCCTCCCAGCATGCCACTACCAGCTCCTCTCCCAGGAAGCATACTCCCAGTGGAGCATCCTATGAGAGTCGCCCTTGATGATATCCGCGTTAAGGGAAAGCTTACTCAAGAGACTGCTGATGCTCTGGTCGCCTCTGGATGGGGAATCAGCCCTGCAGCTGAGCAGTTCTTGAAGGATAACAAAATACCGTACGACAATATGGTTCTTGCTAAGGGTGCCATTTCTGGATTCGCATCCATGCCGTATCTGGCGCCTGCTGGCGTGTTAGCTGCTACTCCTGAGGTCTTGGAGCTTGCCGCACTTGCTGGGTCACCAGAAATCCTGGCGGCTGTAGGAATTGGAATGGCCGCACCAGAAATTGCCAGTGCCTCGATTGCAGCGATTCCTGCCATCGGCGGTATTGCGGGCGTCGCAGGTGTCCCGGGCACAGCAGGCACTGTAGGCACTGTAGGAACCGCCGGAGTTCTGACTGAAGAGGGGGTCAAGCAGGCAGTCACTGCTGCTCAAGTCATTAGTATTAGAGGTAAGGATGCCCTACGAATTTCCAAGATCCCACTGGCACTAGTCGCTGCTGGAACAGCAACGAGCCTAGGCATGGGTTTCGTGGGTGGTCTCATCGCGGGGATGTTCACCAGAAAGCGTGCCAAGGACGGTGTCAAGAACGATGTCAAGAACGCCGTTACCACCGTTGATACCACGACAACGACGGTTGATTCCAAGACTACTTTGGAGCATATAACGGTGATCCTCGGGGGGAAAACTGTTACCGTAGTAAAAACGTCGGTACTACAGCCGACATCCACTTCGATATCCAAGATGGAGTCAGAGAAAACTCTCAAGTCTAGTACGGGCATGATAAAGAGCACCTCCGCCTTGAAGACGACATCTTCAAGCTCGATCAAAGCGAGCCAGAGCATAACACAGAGCTCCACCTCCTTCTCGTCGTCGAAGACCACATCCTCGAGCTCGATCAAGTCCACAGCGACACTGAAGACTAGCCATATACCATCGATTATCATGACTGCGGATCCGAAGCAGACTGGAAAGGGCACGATCATTCTTCCCCCGCTGATTGTGCCCCTGCCGCCGTCTACCTCAATAACCAATGTCACGATTTCCACTCAGACTGGTAACAGTAGTACTCAACCAGAGATCATTCCTTCTGATCCAAAAAATAGTACTGAGCCTATTGTAAAAGGAGACAACAGCACTCGGCTTGTAGTTCTTCCTCTCGATTCGGCGCTCAACATCACCGTACCAGCGGAGCAAGGGGACATCAATATTTCTCCAGTAATTTCTCCTCCTGATCTGACGCTCAATGGAACATCAACAGAAGTTCTTCCCCTTGGCCCGAATCTCAATGTTACAGACTCAGCTGGACAAGGCGATGACAGCACTCGACCAGTACTAGTTCTACCTCCTACCTTAGAGCACAATCCCACAGATGGAGTTGGACACAGAGAACACGACACAGTTCCAGTTCTTCAGCGACCGTGCCCATCTAGAAATGCCACGACGTGGCTAGAACTATGCCGTAATAGCTCCGTGGTTGTCCCCTTCACGAAGACTGAACTCGATCCGGCGAAGACAGATGAGCCAGCAACCAGGAAGACACACACAATTACTGCTTCGCTGTCAAAGAGCACTGAAGCAATGAAAAAGGCCAAGAACAGCAGGTATCCCGTGTTACCGAACTTCATCACCAAGTCTCGGAATGCGACTACAACGGCCACTACGATGAAGACGGAGCCTGCTCCTGACTACAATAGTCGTGCCCACAACTTTGGAGGCCGAGTTCAGACCAAAAACTAAAATGCAAATGATACAGTAAGATGTCACGAGCAGTAATGTCCCAACTATACCAGCAAGTCTGGTAGGTTCGCTGACTTCGCTCTTGGCGAGCATAACTGCCTCCCAATGAGTTGGAGCTCCTATTTTATACCTGTTTGCAGGAGTCCTTTCGGAGACCCTTTGTGCAAGGAGAGTTTTGATGTGTGTTCTAATCATCTGAAATGATTGTGTAGGTATTTGTGGGAGATACCTTGAGGTAAATTTAGCGGCATAGACGTGTAGGGGCAAACGAGAACGGAAAAGCAAGAAGTCTCCAAGTGAGTCCCTTCAAAGGCTTCAACGGAGCTTGTATACTTGAGATTGTTTGCAAGACATGTATCTATTTGATGCTGAGAGAGAGCTTTGCGCATTTTGTAGTAGTGTGTTTTGTTATGTTTTCTTCCTTCTTATGATAGAAGTCGCGTCGGAAAGACACGGTTGTAGTTAGATGATAGAAACTTCCTGTAATCTTGATCTTGATCCTCTTGGCGACGGAGATGTGCTGCTAGAAATGCGACTTGATTTCATGATTCTTACGGGAGGCCACTAGGTACCGTGGGGGTCGCGTCGCGTCGCGTATCTCAATGTCCGCTGTTGCCCGAATCTGAAAGTACAAAGACTTCAACTTGAACATTAGGAATGACACGGTCGGCGATCTTAACAAGCAAGTGGAAGTGTTGGTTTCAAAAAGGAAAGAAGGAACGAGGCTTGGTTGACGTCGAGGTCGAGCTCGACGTTGAGGTGCATTTTAGCGCGTCTCGCTTGGGGGACAAGGCAGCAAGCCACCCCTGCAGGCCATCACTACTGTATCTCAACCTGCACTCTTGCTCATCACTTACTTCTACTCTCCCTTATGCACCTTTCATTCAACTATCAAACGCCAGCGTCAGGCTGATATTTCCTGTCCCTTGAATTTTGACAAGTTCCATTGTTTTTTCTCATACTCTGGGACGTGTTCCTTTGTTCTTGTCAAGCACAAAAACCACGGTCTGCTGGTGGCGCGGTCTGCTGGTCGCGCGGCTGCTCTTCAGGCTGTACCAGTTCTCAAGAACCACAAGACTCGACGCAACTCTCGCAGTTGATCCGACTATCTGCTGAGATGTCGTACAGAGTTGGTAAGTTGAGGAATGGGTGCAGTCTAAACTCACAACTTGATTCAGTCAAGAGCAGCTCTTAAGACTCGACATCACTATTATGCAATTTGAAAATGAAATAGATTTGCCATGAATTTGACGCTGATTATGCCGTGTAGAGATTGCCCTGAGCGGTAGATCCGGTTGCCATTCTACGGAATGCAAGGAAGCAAAGATCAAAATAGACAAGGATGACCTCCGTTTGGGCGTGGTAAGCCACATTTTACATCCCTTGCTGGCTTCTGAAGTCATCGCTGACTCCTGAATCTCAGTGGGTCGAGTTTCCTACAGGTGGCGGGTGGGTATATCGTCACTGGTGAGTCTGCAAACGCGAGTTTGTAAAACTGTGGTATTGGCTCTGACTCGTCACAGGGGTTGTGTTACTGGAAAGATCCTCGAGAACATCCGAAAATCAATTGAGATCCCAGGCAAGCCAGGAGAGTACGATTGGGACATGCTTGATGGCTACGACTCTGGCGACAAGAACAGCCTGGACAAAGATCCCAAACTGCAAGAGCAAGTTCGCCGGTGCATCACTCAAGGTTTCATTGATCCCGAAGACTGGAACGGTGTAAGTCATCATCAGACTTTATCCTACAACTTCTACTGACGCACGAAATAGGACCCAGAGATGAATGTGCTTGGAGCCACTGGATTACGAACGAAGGAGAGCATGAAGAAGGCGAAAGAGGACCAGAAGGCGCGCACCAAGGAAATTGACGATCTGAAGGCTCAAATCGCTGCTTTACAGGCCGAGAAAGCTGATGGCGGTGGTTCGAAGCTTGATGTTAAGGTTGCTGCGGCTCAAGCTGACCTTGACAACCGCCTTGCTGCAGACGTACCACCTGAAAGCACAGCGGCTGCGAAGAAGCGTGTCAAGGATGAAGCGGCTGCTCAGGAAGGCGCGCCACCCAAGAAGAAGCGCGCCACGAAGAGAAAGGCAAAGGTTGAAGACGACGACGAAGAAGAGGAGGATGTTAAGCCAGCTAAGCCAGCTCCAAGATCGCGTGCGAAGAAGGTCAAGAAGGAAGACGGCCACGAAGAAGAAGCCGAGCCAGCTCCTGTAAAGAAGTCGCGGGCTAAGAAAGTCGCCAAGAAGGAGAACGAGTACAACGATGGTGATTTTGAGGAAGGCGAGTCAGCACCAGCCAAGAAGTCACGGGCAAAAAAGGCTGTCAAGGAAGGCGACACCGAGATGACAGGAACAGCCGATGAGCTCAATATTGTCAAGAAGGAAGGGGACGAAGAGTCCGCTATGAAGACGCTTCCAAAAAAGCGTGCTCCTGCGAAAAAGAAAGCCGCAAAGGCAAAGGCAGAAGATGACAAGAATGAGGAAGCTGAGTCTGCGGTTAAGAACGAAGATGACGACGAAGCAGTCAAGCCAGCCCCCAAGAAGCGAGCCCCGAAGAAAGCAGTGAAAGCTGAACCAGTCGAGGATGGAACGGGCATCGATGATGTCGTACCCAAGGCAAAGTCAAACGCCAAAAAAGGTCGCAAGAAGGCCGTCAAAGATGAGAGTGTCGGAGAAAAGGGCATCAAGGAGGAGCCTGTCAACGAGTCATCGAATCCCGGCATCACTGAAGGATCTTCAGTGCTCAGCGATCCTCAAGACCTGCCTCACAGTGTGAAAGATGAGTCGATGGAGTCTTTTAATATTGTTCCGGAGGCTCAGAACATCAGGTAAGATCGCTCCAACTAATTTTCCGGCAGATAATCGTATTGATAACCTTGTAGTGCTGCTACTCCTGCCGATGAAGCCAAGAATCTGTAAGTCGAGTCGACGGATCGTGGAGATGTTGCACCATGCTAACGAGTTCCCGCAGCACCGTTCTCACACACAATCGTCGCACACGTAGCCGTACCGCATCCAACAAAGTCTAGATTCGTACATCCACAGCCTCGTGAACCATACGCACACTTTTCACCTACCACTGTACAAGAATTTAGTATAAACCTACAGAACACACCACGGAGCCTACTACACTACTATTTCGATCCGCTTTCACTGCTTTGAATTGCCAACCAGCGATTTGCTGATTCACTACTTTTCCGCTCACTTCCTTGTCTCTGTCCATCTCCTCACTTCATACGTGGAATGAAGCAGATGGCAGATATGTACATGATCTTATTTGTCCTTCTTTCAATCAGGGTTGCCAGCTGGAGGTTTGCTACGAAAACGGCGACGGAGATAGCACTGGTTTGGTCGAGGATTCAAACAGGCTTGATGATAGAATAGTATATGATATAATCTGGGGCACACCATAGTATACATTTGCTTGAGCGTTCGGCCGCTATGTATTTGGCTTGTGGCTTGTAGGCCTCTAGTCTAGCTGAATATAGAAAACCATTATCTTTTCCTTGCCTTGAAAAACTTGGGTGATGAGCCAATCTTGTGGAGATCTTCTTCGTAGGAATCTGAGTAGTTGCATGAAGCATATTTTTCTCTCTTGATGTTGTCCTCCATGGCAGTAGCTATTATATATTTATATCTCCAGTACTACAGGCTCCGAAGTCGGATCCAAAATAAAATCACCACTACCAATTCTTACACATCCGTCACCCCCTTTCACTATCTGACAAACTCACTCATCCCCTTTCTCCCCTTCCTTAATCCTCCCTGCACTCTCAACCACACTCTCCAAACTCCTCGCAACCTCAAAGAACCCCTTATCATCATCGTCCTCGCCCACCCAAGCAAACCACTCATAATAACCCTCTGCTTGCAGTCCTCTCTTTCTCCTCCCACTTCCGTCCTCCTCTCCATCCTTCAGAGGCCAAACCCCCATCTCCCTCTCCTCGCTCGTAAAACCCTCTTCACCAACAGTCTTCCCATCGCCCCAAAACTCACTTCTTTTTCCCTCAACAGGGAAGAGCAGAGGCAAAGAAGTACCTGATGCGTCACCTCGCGCCCATTCCCATTGAACGCGGAGAATTGTCGGCGAGCCGGAGCTGGAGATGGGTTGGGAACGGCTGGAGTGGATAGAGAAGGTTAATTGCTTGGTGCGAGAGGTGTTTGTTAGAGGTTTAGAGAGGGTTGAAGGGTAGGAAGTTTGTGTCCATTCGAAAGTAGGCTTGTCGGATATTGAGGGGGCTGGAGATGAGTGTTCGGGTTGTGTGTCTGGTGGGGTAGGGTTTAAGTCGGAGGAGGGTTTGTCGGTGATAGAGGTTGGGGGATGAGGCGAGGGAACAAAGATTGATGCGAGGGCGCAGGAAGTGGCATAGTAGATGTAATCCTGCAATGCGGAAAGGCTGTCGAAGCGAGCCGGTGGAGGACATGTGATGATGAGAGGGGACGAGGGTGGTGAGACGGAGACCCAGAACTGAGGGTAGATGGTTGGGAGAGAGTGGGTTTGTGCTTTAATTGTGAATGTTGTTGCAGGTGTTACGGTCAAGGTGGCTACGACTTCCAGACGATCTGTGAGTGCAGAGACGGTGCGTTCTGCGGTTGTAAGGTTTGGTTGGGGTGGCCAGATGGTGGGGATTTGGGTGTAGTTTGGAGGTGTGGAGAGCTGGATGGAGCGGAGGAGGCGGTAGAGGGGTTGGAGAACGTCTCGGAGTTTGGACATCATTTCTTGGTGCTTTACTCGTGTGATGAATGGTCGGAGCAGGTTGAGTGGTGGAGTTATTCGTTTCTCTAGGACGATGGGAGCTGGTGGTTGGGTTCGTCGTCGGTGGGCTAGGCGATGAGCGGAGCTCAAAAGTATGTTGAGGGCGAAAAATATGCCTTCTGCAATATAATCATCAGGACCCGTCGACTGGACGAATTCTTCTTCCAGAGGTACGAGATCTAGAACTAAAGTCCTCGTCTTCGTAAGACTATATCTCAAGGTACTGTCCTCGGACCATATAGGCTCAAGGACACGAGATTCCCGATTCATCTCTTGCCAGAGCTCTTCGGAAAATATAGTATTGCGTGCTTGTAGGATCAAAGCTTCGGCTGAAGATTCCTGCGGGATTGCCTTTGGGACAGTTGAGAATCCAGTGTAGGAACCATTGACCTCAATCCGTACTCTCAGGCTCTTTGGCTGAGCATCCGCCAGACCTTGATCCAGGGATATCGTCCCATCTGGATTTCTTTTGAGTGCAGCTAGAGAGCGACCCTTGAAGGCAGGCGAAGACTCCGAGAATCCAAACCTCACGCCCAGGATATGTCTCTGGTTCGGCAATCTGCAAACTGCCCAGCCCTTTTCGCTCACAGCCAGCACTTGCTCCCAGTACTTGGTCTCATGCTCAATTTCCTTCTCGAGTCTCGTTGCGGACGCCAAAATCGAGTCGACAGCCTTGTTGAGATGTTGAGTCTTCCATCCTTTTGCAATATTGCGATCATCCTGCTTTTGAGCATCTGTCGTTCTGGGAGCTGCTAATTTGTCTGCACCTAGAGTCTTTGTGCCTACCATTGCCTGAAGATCTGGGGAGAGGGACAAGCTTGCTTGCACAGGGGCGTCTTTCGAGAGCAGAAGAGAGATGAAGTCGAGGGCTAGCATTGAGGCCTGGTGAGCTTGTCTGGAGACTGGTCAATATATGAGCTTGTTTTGTTCCGGACCTTGAAGACATACTCGATCTGTGTGATGAACTCCTCGCGCGCAGCATTGAGCTCCTTTGCCTTGTCTGGCTCCTCCTCATCTTCACTTGAGCTCTCCGCATTCTCCCCATTGTTCAATTCCTCTTCTTCTCTGGCGATCTCCTCTCGCAGACTCTCCTCTGTTATGTTCTGGAAACCTCCTCGCTCGGCATTGATGCGCTGAATGATTGACGGAAGCGCGTCATTGCTGTTCGCAGAGGGCCATGATCGTAAAGAGATAGGAAACTCGTTCGGGATGTTGTCCATCGTTGTAGCAGATTCCGAGTCTTTTGTTCAGTGCTTTCCATCTAGTTCACGGGTATGAGCTGGAGTCGCGCTTCACTGGGATCAATTGCAGATGGTCATGCAGATCGGATGCAGGCTCTAGCGTCCGCGGTCCGTGCCGTGTCCACTAGAACCTCAGGTAGTATTCCGCTCTTTTTGTCTCGTCACAAAATGACATCTTGTTAATTAGGTTACGAGTCAATTGATGTCTGGTAATTGAAACTCGAGTAGGAGCTCGCGTATGCGTTAACGACTTACTTTCCATAGGGCCATGTCTACCGATTATAGCTCTTTACATCGGACTGTCTTTAGCTTCCAAAATTCATTTGCGAGTTCGACCTTCGGACCTTCCAGTCTCTATCTGATTTACTCGATTGACATGCTGAAATCGCAATTGACATGTCTATTCATTCAGTGGCATATGTTCTCAATATAGAAGAAAGCCGTCCGCGCAACGATCCAGAAGTGATCTGATCAACGGCAAAGGTGGTAGTAGCATCTTCGCCCTAATAGTCACATCTCTATCTCTCTATTTCAAAAGTAAGGTTCTTAGTTGCAGTGGTAGGTACGCATCAATTCTGGTAACACAGCTTCGCAATCAGTTGAAATGTACCCTGGATGTTCCAAAGGGATTCATACCATGTCTCTGGTCTCCAAGTCTCTGATTGAACTCGCCTCGCTCCACCCCGTCCCATGCGCCGTATTGCTCTCAAACTTATATAGAGCACGACCAACGGTCACCTTCCCATTTCAATATCTGAGGACTTAAATAAAAAAACTCCTTCCACGGGTCTCGCATTGGCGTTCAACCTAACACATCATGCAGAAGTTACCTGTCGACCGAGTCTTTACATCGTTAGTATCTGGACAACGGTGAAAACTTGGTCCGTAGACTTGTGCACTTTCTTTGCTCTCCCTGCCTCATGCTTAGCACTCAACTTAAGACATAGGGTGAGTACAAAGCTGACTTAAACGCCAGGTTTTTGATTATCTTGAGCGAACCAATGATCCTCCTTTCGAATGTGTGAGGATGCCAGATAGACCCGCCTACAATGTAAGTTCTGATCTTGGTTGGAAATTTACCCCCTCCTGACATTCGCAATCTGCTCTTACCATCGCAGACCTGTGTACGTCCAAGAATTGTTCAAGTGTAACAGCATTCGTCTTCCTTCACTATCACGATCGACGACCTTATCGAGTCTTGAATCGCCATGGATTACCTTCGTAGAATACAGAGTTTCCAGTATTTCCCAGAAGCAAATTAGAATTTGGATGCACTGTAGATCTCTTTCAACGTGGGATGCATGACTTTTGCCGGGTCTAGCGACTCATTGCTGAGTTACCTACATATGGTGCTCATCTGGATCGGCTGTGGATTATTCAAACTCTGTAGTATAAATGCTATCACATGTTATCTTGGCCTTTCATATTTGACTAGGGAGAGGTTCCTTGAAATTTAGAATTGCTTATTATCTTTGGAGAATGGCCAGTGGTGTACAGTAGCAGCTGGTCAGATCCTCTCATAAGCTCGTGCTCGTACGAGTACTTTTGATTAAGTAATCAATAATTGTAGTTGTCGTTCTTGAGGCTAAATTTATGAAAGAACCGTATTTGCCTTGTTGTATTACTAGTCTTCCAAGCAAGTAGCACCACATGGTGCCCAGGAAGGGTACGGATTGGTAAAGAAAGCCTGCAGTCTGCTATGAAGAACATAGAAACAATAGACATGCTATAGCCGATCCATGCGTGCTAAGTAGTAGTAGTATTTCTAGCGTACTGTACCTAGGCAGTAAACCGACGGTTATACTACTAATTTTGACATGAGTCGCAGCAGCGGTACAAGTCAGGCACGGTAATCGTAGTAGCTCCACTACCAGGCGAGGTCAGATCAGTTTGTGTTCCGAGAAGCTATAGGAAGACGAACAGTGATAATTTCATGATTATAGGGAATAGATCAATAGTATGACCTATGGTACTTTCATAACATTGAAATAATGTAGCTGATCTGAGGTAGCAGAAAAAGAAACACCGAAGATGTTCCAGCGTCTTTGCATCAGATTCGATAGCCCTGCTGCTAGTGACGAAAGCACCCCCACTAACTTTCTAAAAGGCCTGCCCTACGGAACCAGCAAAGAACCAATCCCAGACACTAGAAACGCCCTTGTCAACCTTGGAAAAATAAAGACGAGGCTGGCTTTGCGCTGACCAGTCACAGCACCATGCTGTGCTGGGGAGCTACAAGATAAGGAGTTTAGGCCTGTCACAACAGCAGGCGATTAGAGCTTTGCACGTCACGGCCCACCCATTCGAAAAGACTTCTTTCTGTCCACACCCCTCCACCACATCCCACCAAGACCGCGTCCAACCTAGACAAGATTGACAGACATTCACTCATACAGAATTTGCACTTCGTGATACCTAAGAACTTCATCTTTTCGAATACTCTTGTACATCTGATATTGTGAACACTCTATTATTCGAATTGAGTATCTCCTTTATCAGCCTTCACTGCCCTGCCCCTCCATCTGAATAGCTGTTTCCCAATAGCTATCCTCACTCAACATGGCGCCTGCCCAACCACTACCACCCCTCGAGGGGAAGAAACGACGCATTGCAATGATGACCAGTGGTGGTGACTCTCCAGGAATGAATGGCGCCACAAGAGCTGTGGTTCGAATGGCCATTGAGAAAGGCTGTGAGGCATATTGCATACAGGAGGGCTACGACGGCCTGGTCAAGAACAATATAAAGAAATTCGAATGGTCGGATGTGCGAGGCTGGTTATCAGAGGGAGGCACACTGATTGGGACGGCCAGGTGTATGGAATTCTACGAACGTCCTGGCAGATTGACTGCTGCTAAGAACTTGGTTCTCAACGGCATCGATGCTCTCATTATCTGCGGTGGTGATGGCTCCTTGACTGGAGCTGATAAGTTCCGCGCGGAATGGCCTGGCTTGCTGGATGAACTGGTAGCTACCAAGGAGTTGACACAACAGCAGTGCCAGCCTTTCAAGCACCTCAACATTGTTGGACTCGTGGGTTCCATTGATAATGATATGTCTGGCACGGACGCTACAATTGGGTGTTACTCAGCTCTGAGCAGGATATGCGAGATGGTCGATTATATCGAGGCAACAGCTTCTTCACATTCCAGAGCTTTCGTTATTGAGGTTATGGGCAGACATTGCGGATGGTTGGCACTCATGGCCGGTGTTGCAACTGGTGCCGATTTCGTCTTTATACCAGAGAAACCAAGAGCGGGAAATTGGAGAGAAGAAATGTGCAAAATTGTGGCTAGAGTAAGTCACACAGCTGCACGTGAGTTTTAGGAATTTGCTGACAGAAGATAGCACCGACAAATTGGAAAGAGGAAGACCATCGTTATCGTTGCAGAAGGTGCTCATGATATAGAAGGCAACAAAATTGACTGCGAAATGATCAAGGACCTCCTTGCAGATAAGAACGGACTAGCATTAGATACCCGTATCACCACACTCGGCCATGTTCAGCGAGGAGGTGTTGCATGCGCTTATGATCGTTATCTCTCGACCTTGCAAGGTGTCGAGGCGGTCAACGCAGTTTTGGAGGCTACGCCAGATACGCCAACCCCGTTCATTGCTGTAACCGAGAACAAGATCACTCGAAAGCCCCTAGTGCAAGCAGTTTTGGATACCAAGGAGGTAGCGAAAGCTATCGAGGCTCGAGACTTTGACAAGGCAATGAGCTTGCGGGATACAGAATTTCTAGATGTCTATAATTCTTACATGACTACAACTTCTACTGGCCTGGATGCGAGTATGAAGCTTGCTAAGGACAAGGTTAGTTCTCCGCCGAGTGATGAAGGATAATATGGCTAATTTGTTACAGCACATGCGAATTGCTATCATACATTGTGGTGCCCCCGCTGGTGGCATGAATGCTGCAACTAGGGCAGCAGTGGCATACTGTATTACCCGAGGACATACTCCAATTGCTATCCACAACGGCTTCGCTGGACTTGCCCGTCATCATGACGATCAGCCACTAGGAGCTGTCCGTGATTTCGACTGGCTCGAAGTTGACGGCTGGGCAAGCAAAGGAGGATCAGAAATCGGCACGAATCGAGAGCTTCCTGCCGACTCTGGAATGGAGCTTATCGCAAGCCTGTTCAAGAAGTACGACTTCGATGGTCTGTTCATCATCGGTGGCTTCGAAGGCTTCCACGCCCTTTCCCAGCTTCGTCAAGCACAGAAAGATTACTCTCCTCTTTGCATCCCCATGGTCCTACTTCCTGCCACAATCTCGAATAACGTCCCAGGTACCGAATACTCCCTTGGATCAGACACCTGCCTGAACGAACTGGTCCGCTACTGCGACACCATCAAACAATCCGCATCCGCCTCTCGCCGCCGCGTCTTCGTCATCGAATCACAAGGAGGCCGTTCTGGCTACGTCGCCACGCTTGCCGGTCTTGCCGTTGGTGCAGTCGCAGTCTACACACCTGAGGAAGGCATCACAATCGACATGCTCGCCGCCGACATCAAACATCTCAAAAAGGTCTTCCGCGAAGACTCCGGCCAATCTCGCGCCGGTCGACTGATTATCGTCAACGAGAAAGCCTCGAAAGTCTACAGCGCAAAATTGATCGCCGATATGATCCGCGACGAAGCAAACAACCGCTTCGAATCTCGTGACAGTATCCCTGGCCACGTCCAACAGGGTGGAACACCTTCGCCTATGGATCGGACGAGAGCTGTTAGATTAGCGATCAAGTGTATTGAGCATCTCGAGAAGTACGAGGATCGTCGCGATAAGAAGATATTAGAAGACCCGAGCGCGGTGACCGTGATCGGCATCAAGGGTGCTCAGGTCGTGCTGTCGCCTATGAAGGATGTTGAGGAGAATGAGACAGACTGGAATAATCGTAGACCGAAGGATGAGTATTGGCTGGATTTGAAGCATGTTGTGGATGTGCTGAGTGGGAGACCTGAGATACCAAGACCGCCTGAGAGTAAGCTGGAAGGTTGGAAGGCGAAAGACGCGAAGAGAGGATTGATAAAGTGATGGGGAATCTCCGTGATGACTGTCCGTATACCTAACTGGCTGTATGAACCGGCCTCTTACTTACCTACATACCTATCGTCTTTCTGCTCATCCGCCTCTTCTAACGAAATGAATCATGGTTATGACAACAGAATGTTATGCTTCTTCACATTTTGAACCACTTTCAAATTTCATAACATAGTCTTACAACCCTGTGCTCATTGCTTCCTCTGACTCAAAAACAAACTTCTTCATCAATTCCTGTTCAGTTCATATTCAGTAAAGAAAACAAAGTAAAACATTACATTCAGCCAAGACTCGATTTCAACGATCGGGGCTCGCCTACGATATGATCTTTCCCTAGTACGACAGGGATTAGGCGGTGAGTAGCTCCCCCCTTGTACCTCGTGCTCAATCTCCACTTCTCAGCCTCCTCTTTCCGCTCTCAACCTTCTTACCATTCCAATCCGTTCAACTTTCTATCTTCTTCTCTCAGATAATCTTTATTTTATTGCTGGGAGGCATTAAGAGTTCTGAGATAGCAGATTATTAAGTGCTTTCTTCTTACAGACTTCGGGATTTCCGCTAAGGACACCTGGACAGCTGGTAACTTGTTGAGGAGGAGTGAGATATTGGCGACTTTACATCGATCAGTTTAGGAGAGAGCTTGAGGAAGGGACGTTTCTGGAGCGCAAAGGAGAAAGAGGTGACAAAGGAAGGAAACAAAGTTAAACTTATCTAGGCAAGGAGTGAGAGGATTGGAGGACAAGATGACGACGAGGTATCGTGTTGAATGTGAGTTTATTCTACAATTGTGTTCTTTGATAATGTCTACATCGATGTATTCTATTTGACCCCGTCCTCTTGTTCTCCCCTGCTGGTCTTTCACTCCTCTGCCGACTTGTCGAGTTTGTCATCCATATTGGAGCATCGACTAGGGTCATTGGAAGCTCAAGCAGCATGGGATTAGAACCTGTAATTGGGTTCTGAATCTGAATTTAGAGATTGTTTGGTCGTTGAAATTGATATTGGCCGCAAAATCGAGGGCTCAGATCAATTACAGTGTTGTGCTAATTTCATTGAAGATGCATTGAAGACTCACAGGAGGGATCAGTTCATAGGTAAGATTCCTTCATCCCATCTGGCTCCTAAAGCTATTCGTCAGGCCTTAGCCTGGCTGGGCTCTGAGCTTTGAGGCCTATGCCTCGGATAGCGCTCTCTAGTCAAACTCGTTGAAGATTCTAGGAATACCATTCATGAGTGCCTGCTGCATTGAAGATGGAGGCAGGCCTCAGCAGCATAGATTGCTGATTTTGTCCCATTTCCAAAGCCCAGAGATCCTTCTGTCTTTGTAATCTCTTCTTCATAACAGGATGATACTTGCTCGATTGGGTCGTTCTAACCAATGAATAGAATGGATCAAGGGTCTCCTCGCCGTCCCCTTCGTCTTACACTCCCAACCAACAGGTGTATTCGAGACCCGCAGCCACACAGTCAAGCAAATGGCCGAACTAGCACACAAACGCTACTTCGAAATAATGCTAGACGTTGAGCACATGATCGATGACCACAGTACTCCTCCTCCTGTCTTTCTTCCGTTCGACTGATACTAACCACCCTCAGTCGCACACCAGCAAGTCGGACTCCAAGGCCAATCCAAGCTCAAACTCCTCGTGCCAAGCATCGGCACATTCTTCACTCGTCTCCCCCTTGCTGAGGCTTTCCGGTATCAGGACAGGAAGAGATTCATATCGTCAAGACGATTTGTCCCTCCGTCTTTCAACGATATAAGGCTGATTTTGAATACGGCTCAGCTTATGGGTGTTATGGCGACTGGTCCGCTGGATCTCGCTACGTTTGATGGAGATGTGACTCTGTAAATGTATCCGGAGCGAAGGGAGTGGGTGTTTGGGCTAATGAGGTGGTAGATATGATGATGGAAAGAGCTTGGAACCGTCGAACCCAGTTATTGAGAAGATTATTTGTGAGTGTATCACTCTTTCTCGGAAGTACAATCATGGCTAATCCTGCAATCAGATCTGATGAGCCATGATACTAAGATCGGTATCGTCACCGCTGCTGGCTATACCGAAGCAGAAAGATACTACGGCCGTCTGCACGGACTTCTTGAAGCTGTCAAAGCTTCCTCGATCCTTACACCGGCACAGAAGCAGAACCTGATAGTGATGGGTAATTTATTTCACCCACTCACCCACTCACCCACTCGCTCTCGGATAGCTAATACCCACCAGGTGGCGAATCCAACTTCCTGTTCGTCTACGACGCAAGCTCTCCCTTCCTCCTCACCCACCTCCCCCGGCGCCAATGGATCCTCCCTAGCATGTCGACCTGGGTTCAATCCACCATCACCCAGCTTCTCGACCTCGCCGAATCCTCCCTCCGCGAATGCGTAACCAACCTCTCCCTCGCCGCCGTTATCCTGCGCAAAGAACGAGCCGTGGGAATCATCCCTTCGGTTGCAGGCGCTAAATTTCCTCGCGAATCGCTAGAGGAAACGGTGCTTGTGGTGCAGAAGAAACTCGAGATGAGTGAGGTGGGGAGACAGTTGCCGTTTTGTGCGTTTAATGGAGGGAATGATGTTTTTGTCGATATCGGCGACAAATCATGGGGTGTATTGGTTTGTCAGGAGTTTTTCGGAAGACAGAACAGTAAAGGTAGCGAGGGTGAGGAAGAGGAGGGAGGAGAAGCTATTAAAGGAGAGAGGACACTGCACGTAGGAGATCAGTTCTTGTCTGCGGGCAGTAATGATTTCAAGGCGAGGGTTGTGGGGACCACGGCTTGGATTGCTAGTCCAGCTGAGACATGCGAGTTGTTGGATGAATTGAAGGTGTTGATTGGTGACGGGAAGGTTGCTGGAAGGGGTGATGATGGAGGGTTGGGAGAGGATTTGTTGAGGAGGGTGGATGGGCTATTTGAGAAGCATCCTATGCCTGCTGCTTGATTTCAGGTATTCGAGGACATGTTTCACTTGGCATAGTGCCTGAGCGGAATGGAGTTGTTAGCGGAGACGGCATGGCCACTTAAGCTGGTAGCTAGCTTTGAGACTGAAAATCCAGACAGTTGCTAGTGCCAATACCTTTGACAAACTGAGTCTGGCATGAGATTTCCCTTCGCCATGAGACAAATTCACAAAGCGAGGATCGCATCAACGACACTTTCGGCAAGCTGTTTACGAGAGTGGAGACTGCTAAGCCAGGGAGAAATCGGGGTCGATGGAATAAGTCCGAAATCAGAATCTTACGCACCTTACAGCTGAATCAACCGAAAGACTATCACAGCATATCCATGCGGTACTTGAATGTATTATGATCACTAAAAGCTACATTGAAGCTAAATAGGGTGAGTACAGTACGCAGGCACGGTCTGAATATTCGTGTATTCAGAAATGCAAGCAGAGTGATCAGATGAGGAAGAGTAACTTACTCACAGACAAGCTGTTGAGCTTCATACCTCGCTCGAGTCCTAGAAACAAAAATCTGTCACACGTGCACCTGTGCCACATTTCATCCTCGCTTGTGACTGAATTTCAGCCGGATTCGGCCTGGACTCATGCAGCCACTCATCTCATGCCTTCGGCTCACGACATCCCTCGTGCCTTCCCAGGTGTCCTCACAATCCTACGACAAGTTACCAAATACTCGCGCATACTGTAATATAACAGAGACGACTTTTACATAGCCCGCTCTCAATGATTGCGATCCACGGCTTACATTCAGATCTTGAGCTTATCTCTTCCAGGCTGCAGTCATCTTGACCTCAAAGACATACTACAACTCAACTCGACTCCAACATGGCCTGTAAGTAAAACTGCAGAACTCACATAAAGGAATCAGTTTGACCGATTCCAGCTCTTCTATGGTCAACCCACGAAGTCATTACAGAAACACCGCTTCCAACATCAGCAACCCTCACATCCGCCCTCACACTCCTCCACGATCACGCCGCCTTTCAATCTCAGCAACCCCTTGCAACTCACAATGAGCCCATCCCGCCTCCTCTCGCCTCCTCCTTCCTCGCCACCAAGTCCTTGTCCTTCTGTTCCCCTGGCGTAACTCCCAGCTACAGATCTGTGACTATCGCCGTACCCATGGGAATCTTCGGAACTAGTACTATTGTCACGCATTCAGCTTTCGTCAATACGGAAGATGGGATGATTGTTACGTTTCAGGCGCCGATGAGCCTGAATGGCTGGAGCAGGTGGAGTGTCGTAAAGACAGATATTGAGGGAAAGGAGGGGTTAATATTGAGAGAGCAGGCTACTTTGACGGGCTTGAGGTTTTTGATGCCTTTTGTTGTACGGACTGAAAAGGAGAGTCATAAGGAGTTTCAGCTGAATTTTTCAAGGCAGTTGGAGAGCACGGCGAGTAGTGGTAAGGTTGCTTGAAGGCTGCTTAGGCTGGAGGGTACGTGATAATAAGGTTGCTGATACAAAGCCAGTCAGGTTCATCTCTGGCCATGAAAATGCTTCCTTAAAATTTGGCACTTACTGAAGTCAACGAGCATTTATATGACTCTGAACCATTACTCCTGTGGTGTCCTATAATAACTTTATGACACAGAATCATATAACATAGAATTATTTGATGACTTTATTGTTGTAATAAGTCAAGAATTCATCAATGATTCTCACCGTCTCATTTCGGACCTCCACTACTGTATGGTCCGGGAATTCTCATTTTACATGGTCAACCCATGATATTCCTGGGCTTCTGAACCAAAGGATACTAGCTTCCAAATCTGCCTCAATTTTTTGTTTTCAACCTCGGACAACCGTTTTCCTGCGTCTTGAATGTCGTTCTGTTTTCAATTGCCAAGAGACAAAGTTGCCTCCACTCTCTTCCTAGGGTTATAGTTGCTGTACTTTTCCCGACGGATTGAAGAAATTTTCCATATTTTAAATGTGACCCGCCCCTCTAGCATTCAACAAGTCGCTGTAAAGCTTATGCCATTTTTATCACGACTTTGGAAAGGTGCTTTTGCTCGTCAAGCCACTTGTAAGCCTCCTTCACCTCATCGATTCCAAACACACGGTCATCAACCACAGGTCTGATATCATGCTCCTCCACAAACTTCACCATATCCTCGAATTGTCTCTTCGATCCCAAAATCACACCTCTTACTGAGCAGACTCGCCACAATGTATCCATGATACTAGGCGGATCTCCACTTCCAAGGACTCCAGTAAGTGTCACTGTACCCTGGACTTTGACTGCTTTCAAGGATTCAGAAAGTGTCGAAAGACCACCTACATCAATGACATTCGTAACCCCGACTTTGTCTTGAGTAAGAGCTTTGGCTTCCTCTCCCCAAGCTGGATTGCTGCGATAATTGATCGTATGAGAAGCGCCAAGTGCGGTGAGTCTCGCTGCTTTGGCATCGGAACTTGTTGTTGAAATCACTGTCGCTCCGGAAGCATGGGCAAACTACCAGGATCAGAGTCGGGAATTGAGTCTAGACAAGAAAGACGAACCTGTAGGGCAGCAATAGAGACTCCTCCCGTACCCTGCGTAAGCACAGTGTCATCCTTCCCCAGTTTTTGCCCGGCTCCAAATAAGGCATTCCAAGCAGTCAAACCCGAGCAAGTGAGCGTAGCAGCCGCTTCAAAGGATAAATTCTTAGGCATACGAATTAAAGCGCTTTGATCAAAGACACCGTATTCTCGAATCGTACCGTGGATGGCATGTCCCAAGCCAGCACCGATTTCAATCATACTCGGAAATGCTTCTTCGGGGAAGTCTGGCAGCATGTGAGTGACCACTTTGTCGCCAGGAACGAACGACTCCACGAGTTTGCCAATGGAAACGACGACTCCCGCGCCGTCTGAGCCGGGGACGACATTGTGGCTCGTATTGAGTAGGTTGCTGCCCTAATCTCATGTCAGAAACTTTTCAAATCAGAGGTATTTTCCGAAGTTGCCGCTGGCGAAGAGAATAGTATGAGATCATGTTCCCTCTTACATTTGCAATAGCCAAATCACGATAGTTTAGCGACGCCGCATAAATCCTTAGTAGCACCTCATGATCGCCTAATACTGTCTGCAAATTTGTATCGTTACAAGCTAAGCTCTCGATGCCACTCTGCCCGATCAGCGTCCATTGCTTGAAAGTTGTTGGTGTCATCTCGTCGATGGTCAATCAAGAATAATAGTGTTCAACATTGGCCAGCCTTTTTAATGAACTTTTCCAGATCTCAACACTCAGATCTCACATGAGAATTTCGATGCTGAACAATCAAGTCATTACTGGGCGGCCCACTCCGCTACATTTATTGCGGGCATGATCGTCGCTCAGCCGGATATCGGTGACCGTCCTAACGCCTACATGATGCAATCGTAACTAGAGAATGGAAGCAGTTCCTACTGTGCGTCTATCTAATATTGGTGCTTTAGAATTAAATCGAATGTTGGTGGAGAATCGAAATATACTTAGATTGCTCAAGTGTTTTTGTTTTGTCGTGGCAAACAAATATAAGCTGAGTTCATTCCATGCATTCAAAATTACAGTGGTGCAGCTCTCACCTATAAACTCTCCGTATCAAGCCTGGTGAGAGGCGAAAAGTAATTAAATGTTTCCATCAGGTATTCAGGGTAGATGTAGCTCCATATATGCCTGTTCTTCCTTCCTGTTTTGACAAGCTCTAAACAACGACCTCGCTTAAAGTTGAGAGGAATTTTGCTGGTATTCCTTCCAAGAATTCTGTTTGTCGGACAATCTCGAGAGACAAACCTTCGTGAAATCACGAAAGAGAGGACCATGTCAATTTTTCTATGCGTTTATGCCAATGACAGCAACAGCCAACTAACAACGGTAAGTGCTCGACACTGCTTTCCGATCACTCGGTTCGTGCAGTGACTATCTTCTTTCTTTTAGGTTCTAGAAGCGATGAGAGACACACCTCAGTAGTCATGCGCCCAGATCATACAAGAAATATGTATGATCTCTAATAGTAATGTCGCACCTAGGCATATAGTTGACAGTTCTTCTTCTTCTTGGTTGAGTGCCTCACTCGGGCTAGCATACGACCTTACTCATTTTCAAGTCAGCCTTCTGAACTTTTTAGAGAATCACGTAGCCTGTTAATAATAAGCCCGAAACAAAATCTCTAACGAATGATAGACTTGACCAAAGGGATTCAGACAGAACTCGCAGACAGAACGGCCTGGAAAATATTCCTCAAGATTGCGCGCTTCACTTTATTGATTGGCACTAATAAATCGAGATATGGGCTTCAATACTGCTAGGTCAAGAGGTCTATGACATATCGACGAAGTCGTCTATCTCATCTAGGAAGAGCGGTCTGCCTCATCTTCCACACAAACAAGGACCTATTTCTAACAGCACCTGCAAACCCGCACACATTCGAGTCACTAGCAGCAAAGACACTCACTCACCCCTTCAAAACGTACCACCGCCTAGAGACGACAGCTTTAGTGAAAGTCAAGCAAATCAAAAGCTATGAAGTGCTGGGCTCTGAATCTTCTAATCGCTGGAGGAGTCTTGGCTATTGCTATAGTACCAATCGCGGTCTTCATCTGTTGGGCAGGCTGGCCCCCGGTTAGCGACGTCGAGAGGAAGGAAGAATTGACTTCGGCTCGGTCTCAACGCATTAAGCAAGCAAAAAATGATGACTGGTGGTTCTGGTATTACTTCATATGACTATTACTTCATGTGATCTCGCTACTTTCTTAAGACAACCTATAGCGTCGCTCACAAAACTATTATAGGTAGCGTGGAGATTATTATGTTCTTAGAAGGATAAGAGGCACTTATTAAAGAGGTACTAGGCTTAGTAAGTAAAACGAAGAAAATTTATAAGAGGCTATACAATACTTTAAAATGTAGAAGGAGGTTTAGATAACTTATATTTAGGATTTTAGCGGCTACTTTCTATTTTCCTAGATAGTCGCTCTTACCCTAATACCTACTTTTAAGGTCTTAAGATTATCCTAAGATCTTTTAAAGATCATTAATTAGATAATATTAATATACTTAAGAATATCCGATGAAATGTTTAGATACTATCGAAATCACTCTTTAAATAATTTCGAAACTATTATTATTAATCAACGATATCTACCTACTCTCGTTTCAGCCGCGTCAGGGATAGTGGAGTTTGGGGGAGGTATCTGCTGGGTAGTAGAGGGAGGAGAGGGCTCAGATACGATATTATACCTATGACAATCAGTAATGATCGCGTGTAATACTAACTTTCAAAAGGTGGAAGAGGTTCAAGGAAGTCGTCGAGATCGGAGCGAAAATTGTCGTAACCGTATGAAAGATACTAGTGATTATCGAGCGAGTCAAAAGACTTTGTGTATAAGTAACGAAACAATTTTTAATAGCGTATAGGTTAGCTATAAACTTCCACCTTATAAATGCCTTGCTAAATGATAATCTAATCCTCAGCAACCCAATCCGTAGCCATCTCTCTTAACTTGAACTTCTGAATCTTCCCGCTCGCCGTCTTCGGATACTCATCAACCCAAAACACGTATCTCGGCACCAGATGATTACTCAATTTTTCTCTTACCCACTCTCTGACCATTTTCCTCGTCAGTATCCTGCCCTTCTCCTCCCCTCCCTCCACATCAACCTCTGCCTCTCCGCGTCCCCTGTCATCCATTCCCATCCTAACGCCTTTGTGTACCACAACAAAAGCTGCCACCACCTCCCCATACTTCTCATCCGGCACGCCCGCCACACTAACCTCATTCACCTCCGCCATTCTGAAAACACAATTCTCCACTTCCAGCGGATGAATGTTCTCTCCACCTCGAATAATCAAATCCTTGATTCTGCCGGTGATCTTGACATATCCATCCCCGTCCATCTCCGCTTCATCACCAGTACACATCCATACTTTCTCCTTCCCTTCTTCATCTTTTTCTACGAATCGAACTTCGGCGGTGCGAGCTTCATCGCCCCAATATCCCTTCATGACGTTATACCCACTAACGACCAGCTCGCCCCTCTCTCCGATAGGTAGAACTCGTTTGCCGTCTGCGACATCGACGACTTTCGCTTCGACATGGGGGAGAAGGCGACCGACGCTATCGAGACGTTTTTGGATCGGGTCGTCGGGAGTGGTCATACAGGATACGGGTGATGTTTCGGTCATGCCGTAGCAGATAGTCAAGCCAGTGAGGTTAAGTGTGCTATGGAGTTTCTCCATGAGACTGCTGGGGACGGAGGAGCCGGCTGCAATGCCAGTGCGGAGATGCTCGAAACCTTTGTACTCGATTGATTTGTTGGCGAGGAGTTCGAGTCTGGCGTGAGTTAGTTCGTGCTCGCTTGAATACGGTTTGGAGCAAGATAGGATGATGGTACGGGGAAGTGGATGCTGAGGCGACTTACTCGGCGACAAACATGGTTGCCACACCATACAAGGCTGTAGCACGTTCTTCTTGAATGGAAAGCAGCACTGCCCTCGGATTGAAAGCTTCTGACGGTAGGAGGAGAGCTGCTCCTGTAGTAGCTGTTGCCATGTAGCCCAAGATCGAACCGAAACAGTGAAATAGTGGCGGCGGACAGCAGACGATATCGGTCGGTGTCAGGCCCATACGCGTACCGATGAAGAATCCATTGTTGAGAATGCCAGTGTGGGTCAAGCAGGCAGCTTTAGGTGAGGAAGTGGTGCCGGATGTAAATTGGACTATGAGTAAAGAGTAAGTGTCAGATAATACCACAATCAAAGCAGATTTGACTTAGTCATTTCTGATTCGAGTGTTATTCGAGATAACTAGAAGAAACTTACTATTGATGATATCATCCGTCATCAAAGGACTATCGGGAACGAACTCGTTCCCACTTGTTCCCCTCTGTCCGTCCAACAATTCTTGAAAGCTAACAGTAGCCGTCAAAGGTTTAACATCAACCCTCCCCTCTGAATTATCCACTAGAATAATCTCCTTCAACGACGGAACGGAAGAGGAGGTCACTTTCGCAGCTTGTAGATCTGGACATATCTGTTTGAGCAGGGTCATGTTCTCCTTCGGTTCTCGGAAGGGGAGATTTGTTTCGGTGCTGATTATTAGGTGGGAGGCTGACAGGTGAGAGAGTGCTGCTATGACTTGGGGTGAGTTGAAGGCTGGGTTCAGCGGGACCTGCCATTGTATTAGTGGTATGATCATATATCAAAGACAGTCTTAAGGAACTGCTGTGCGCCTCTATATCCAGACTTCGGCGCTCTATTCTCGAGACACAAAGTCAAGACAGAAGCCAACAAGTTCAGAAGACCAGCTATAAACTCCACTCTCTCAAGACATGTAAGAATTCCAAGTGCTATGCAGTCCTCCTCCTGCCCTTACTCGCCATTTTTCCCTCTCCATCGCTCCAATTTATATATTTCTTTCACAACCACAAATCATCTTTCCCAATTTGAAAATCAAGCGATACTGCGAAATTTCCACTTACCAACACACCTCCGCATTTGAAAATGCCATAACTCGTAACCCCACACTCCCAGCCGTTTCCAAGACTAACCGCAACCCTATCTCCCTTCTTCACACCCCTCTCCCTCAGAGCATGCGCTAGAGCCGTACTTCGTTCATCTAGTTCTCTGTATGACAGTCGTGTTTGCTGTGAGCGTGAGATGAGCGCTGGTCGGTCGCCGTACAGGGAGACGATGGAGGAGAAATGTTGAGGGACGGTTTGGGTAAGGAGGGGTGGCTGCGAGGGGATGGAGATTAGTAAGGGGTTCCTATTTCGCGGAAGGGGAGAGAAAGTACTTCTGAGGGTCCAATGGCGTAGCTTTGAGTCAATAAGCCTCTTCTCTGCCCAAGTTCCCTGGGGAAACTCGACCGTGAAGTAACATGTGCTTTAGAAACCCAGTTCCCCATCAATGTTGTGCGCCCTATTGCGTATTTTGTCTCTAAGGAACTCCTCCTCGACGAGATCCTGGGCCCGTTTCTGCTGCCAATTGCAGCTTTGAAGCTTATAGCCCTCGTTCCAGTCCTCAGCATCAAGCTGCTACTTCCCAATCTCAATCCGCAGACCTGCATACCGATCGAACTCGTGGCGAGCGCATGTCCATATCCAATTCCCTTGCGCATCATTATAGCAAACTCATATCACACCGACCCCAAATTCCCCTTCAATCCAAGCTAACCTTCGGTACTCGCTCAGTTCGTGTCCAATTGGTAAATATATATTCAGCTTCGAGGCATGATTCCAAGTAAAACGGGTGATAAGATAGAGAGAAGTTCCACAACGCAGAGAGGAAACAGAGTAGCAATGGCTTGATCTGGAGCTATAGAGCTGGAGCTCGGGCGCTTGCCCTGAAATGCGGGGTTCCAGCGCGGGGTTTTCGCTTCTGAGGTGCCATGGCTTCGGCTCGGCTACCTTAGTTTCCTGTCCTATTTGTTGACTTACCTGTTAGTCTGATGAGATGTTATTAAGTTATAAAGTGCCCAATTGGCACACTGAGAAGCCATAGGATCATCAGGCGGTCTCTAGAGTATCTGCGCACCAGTGGCTACATGAAAACTCACTGTCAATTCGGAAACAGAGTTTCTATCACTGCCAGGAAACTGCAACGAAGTAAAGATACCCGACGAATCCACGTGCAACGTACAGACGCCGAAAAGGAAGGCATCTCAAAAGAGAGGTGCAAGAATTTGTGTTTTGTAATTTATTATGGGATTGAGGTCTCTATACCTCCGAATAGCCTCCTTCGTAACTCAGAATGCACTGTCGCCTTCTCACTTCCGTTAGTCGCTGCTTGGCTAAGGATAAGGTAATCTTTCGGTATCCCATCTTTGGTTTTTACACTGGACTCCCCGTCATGTTTGCGGTTATGGTTCACCGAAATATATGTGAGGCTCGAGGCGAAGAGACTTAGAAGGCAAATGCAAGAAACCTAAGTAGTTACTCTATGACCTGGGAAAAGCTTCAGTACCTAAGCTTCAAGTAGTAAGTACCTAGGTACCCTAAGCGACCGCGCGACAGAGGTGGCCCGATTCTTGGATTGAGATTGAGTATGGTGCGGGTCAAGCTACCTCACAGCTTCCTAGAGCTTCCTAGAGCTTCCTCTATCTAATTCCCTATTTAAGGCTCGTCCCCACAACAGTCTCCACCGTGTCCTAGATCCCCTGAAATATATGTTCTTCATATGCCTACCTTCGAGGGCATACAGAAGAGGAACCCTCTGCCTCGGTGTATTCACAAGGTGTCTAGTAGGTTCCATTACATCAGTTTGCAAAAAGCACCAATAATTTTGTCAAGGTCATCTAGAGAGCGTGAGCAGAAATTGTGTTCAAAGCGTATCAAAATGTTCTACATATCTACATCCGCCTGTCTCCACTGCCTATCTGCAGGAGTGCTTCTGTCTCTTGTTTCCCTCTCTTTGGGATTGGTTCTGTTGCTTGCTTCATATCAGGATAGCTTTCTCCACGTGCCTATCTGCCAGCTTCCTTCCAGTAGAAATCACTTCGAAGCCGAAATCGCACAACCACCGGATAGCAAAGCACACTTCAGAGTAGAGCCACAACATCCAATTCAATAATCCAACACACAAGCATTTCAGCTCTTGAAAAACTCGTTTTTCTCCCTTTCTTTCCCTCTTTTCCTCTTTCGATCATCGTCTCTCATTTCCCTCTCTCACTCCCTGTCCAGTTTGACCATGTGATATCTTTTGTTCGATCCATCATGTTGCACTCCGTTGCACGACATCTCAAGTATGAGACCGGTCGTGTCGCGTAAGTCGGGATCAGGCTTGCGGGAATGATCTCGGTAACGGGAAAGGTAACATGGTCAGATCATGATGGTATTGTGCTACTCGGCCTGTGGCCAAGCAGACGTGGGCAATTCGGCATTGGGCACCAACAAACGGACCTCCGGATCCCTGGACAGACCATGATGTTCTGTGCTACCCGACGCAGACTGCCAGCACCAGGCAAACGAGGGATTCCAGGAGAAACAGCACCTTGGTTCGAAGGACAAACGAGAGCCAAACTCCTTTTATCCAGTCTATTTCCCAAACAGCTTAGAAAAAATATAGGAAAAGGTACAGGAATAATTCAAGAGAAAACAATCGTGAGGTTCTGCTAACCTCACTTCTGGTAATTCAAATATTTCGATTCGAGAGAATCACGATTCGCTTATGCAAGTGTAATTCGAAGGGTTTGGACGCCGTGACATGCAGAAAGAAAGAAGTTTGCGTTTCATCATAGCATGAGGGTGAATTTGTACAAAGAAGGTGTCTGTTGCGTCAGGTCGGGAAGGGCGCATTTTTTATAAGGGTTTCTTCTGGTTCGCAGGATCGTTAGGGTCGTTCGTTACGCCTATGTGTCTGAGGTAGTCTGGCTTCCATGTTCCTGTGACACGTTAGTATCTCACTTCTGGCGGGGGAGAAAGAAGGGAAGCATACCGTCGAAGTCATGCTTCACAAAAGCCATCGGATGCTCATAATCCTCCGCCCCCATCTGCTGCACGCCCGGACTGAAGCTTGTAATCGGCAGTACTACCACATCACCCACAACCTTCGCAGCCGTCATGCCCGTGAAATCCTTCCACGTGATATTCTTCTCGCTCTTCGCCATATCGTAGTATTTAGGATCATTCATGAAATCGAAAATAATATCTGTCCAAAGCGCCGGGCCGGTAAACTCAATAACCTCATTGTCCTTAAACCCCTTCAAAGTCCCTCTCTTGTGCTTCTTGATCGTCTCCTCGGTGATATTCGCTACGATACTCCTCAGTACTGGATGACCAGGTTTCGACTGAATCGTCCACTGACAGAACTGTATCCGTCTTGAATACCAATCTTCCCAATCCTCTCTATCGGGATCTGCCTCAATGCCAATCACCAAGCCAACCGCACTTCTCGGCACACTGTCCGGCAGCCAATCGGAAGCTGACTTTAGGGCGTGCGTATCAATATCCGAATATATCCCTCCTCTGGCCAGCAGAATCAGATAGCGGAAGAAGTCAGCCTTCAGTACCGGCAAAGGCAATAATTGATAGGCTTCCAAAACCTCCGGGACGCTCGCATACAAATGTCTCAACAAATGCACAGCCACTTGATCCGTGATAACTTCATGTATGAATCCTGGGTGCTTCTCGCTCCACGACGCTTCGGCTGGTCGAAAGTTCTCCCCGAAGTCCCCAGAGGCGGGCGTGTATTTCCAAGTTTGCCAGATGTAGGCAGGAAATTTGCTTTCGACGTCGTAGGGGAATTGGTAGGCTAGTTTGTCTTGTAGAGGGGCGCGCGACATGTCCATGAGGATCTGTTGGCCCCCTTTAGGCTTTGGTGAGAGTCGGTCGCTGGAGGTAGATAAGGGTGTCTTTTGGGTGTAGCCTGTTTGCGTGGTGTGTTCGGAGGCATATCGTGAATCAGAGTTCTGGGGAGGGAGTTTGTCGGAGGGTGGTGTTGAGTGATTGCGTGTTACGAGGAAGAGCATTGTGAGGAAGCAAGCTGCTCCCATGAGAGCTCTCTTGAAAGTCAACATGGTGAGAAGCAATTGGCAGCAGCAGCAATGATGTCAGCCGAATGGATTGTCAAGATGGGAAGGTGAATGGAATCTAAGATTCCTTGTGGCAGACAGGCAGACGGAGATAGAGCTCGAGGAGTGAATTCGAAGTCGAAGTCGTAGTCGTAGTCGTAGTCTAGCCGTATTGTGTCTCGAGGGGTGAGGTGATGTGATGTTTTGTTCTCGAGATAGAAGGGAAGCGTTGAAAGAGTAATGTGAGGTACGGACAGCAAGACAAAAAAGTCCCCGTCACTCGAACGAATGTCTCAGAAGGAGAGCTGAGCTGAGCTGAGCAGGGGGAGGGCAGGCAGGGCAG
>JACBAH010007422.1:0-30002 GCA_014282315.1 Neospermospora avenae | reverse complement strand
GTACTTTATGGGTAATACATGGAGATATTACTGTTATAATAATACTCTGTAGGGTACTTCTCTAGTAAGAACTACCTTATTATACTTAGTAAACTACCTACAGGCTTCTTCAACGTTCTCTAGGCACCTTATCCTCAGATCTGACCAGTTTTAGGCCTGTGCTTCGAGGCAGGCTAGGGCATATAACCACTCAAGAGCCTTGTATTCAGGGATCCGACTCACTGTTACAAGTAATTAGTGGGGGGGAGGGGAGAGTAGATAGATGTGGATGGAGGTCCCCTGCTTTGCTCCAGTGACCGCTATGTGGATCAATCCGAGTGAGAATACTTCCGAATTGGAAGTTTTGTCATACACATGGGGTTGACAAATTATAATACGGTACCTTATCTTCCAAGTCTCGATTTCACTCACTCACTCACTCTCTCCCTCCCGAACCTGACCGTCATAAATAAACTCACACACAGATGCTCCAAAGCAGGTGGCAAGTTCGCCGATCTCTCGGCTAAGCAATTGATCCCTGCTGTGCAAGCTTCGGTGCGCCTCGGCTTCGGTCATGGCCGCATCCATGCAAGCCAGCCGCGCGCCGCCATGAAAAGCTAGACACGAAGTATTCACGTGCGGTACTTTATTCAAGCGATGAAAGAAAAGCTTCCTCGAGTAGACTAAACGTGTTTCAACAAATCTAAAATTTGGATTGAAAGGGACACGATTTGCCCTCTACGCACCTAGTACGCACCTAGTACGCACCTAGATAGATGGATCTATCCATCGGCCGTTGTTCGTTGCGCTTTGGCGTGCTCGGTAGTAACTTTGCCGGCAGCCCTGTTTGCTGGTATCGAAGGATGGAAGTCCTTCTTTCGTGCTTGCTTGCCTACGTGCCTTGCCTACGTTACTGTACTACAACATACTACAGCATACCTTAATTGTGTTTCACCCTTGATACCGCTTACTACCTTAGGTATCTACCTACCTAGGTACACGGGACTGGCTTTCGTACATGACCTTCTCTCACAGCACTTGTTATTTTCATTCTGACCCATAGGAATCGACGCTGAGCGCATGTGTCGACATTATCCCTCTCACTACTGTACTACAGTACTCGGATCACTTTTCATCATGCATTCAAGATCTTCCCTGCATTGCATACCGTTCTTCCTCATACAGTAACAAGAACACGTCTGAACGTATCATTCCATCCCATTAAAGATCCGCCTCAAACAGATCGACTTGCAAGTTACGGCTGATGGTCCACCTACTGGCGTTTTTGGGTCCGCTTCGTCCTTGCAACCCATGGAGCCCTACCTATCCCTATCCTAGCATCCCGCACTACTCACTTAGACCGCCACAACCCTGTCTGGCCCGACCATGCACTTTTTCTCAACTTTTATATGAAATCCCTCTGGTCCCTCATTCTTTTCCTTCTTCTTCTCAGCAGCGTCCTCAAGTCACTACACGAGTCTCTATTGACTCGCCATTCCCGGAACCTCACCTGCTCTCGTCCCTTCAACTTAGTCATTGTGACTACTCGTAGTTGAAAATGGCCAACCTTCTTCACCACCACAAGAAGCATGACCCAACTAATATTGGCATGGTCAGCTCTCCTCATGGACCCGAAACAGGTGATGATCACGCAAGCTTGCCATACGCCCATGACAAAAGTCGCGAAATGGAGATATTCGATTATCTTCTTCACCCAGATGATCTCTACAACTCCGAGGGAACCTACTGGGCCGACCTCCCAATGAGACAGAGAATCAAATTCGTCAACAAAGTCAACAGCGAAGAAGCCAAGAAAGAATTCGGCTCTTTCTGGTCAATGTTCAAGAAAGACCCGTTGAGCCCCGTTGGCTGGTACTTCAGAAATGCTGTGTTACCCGGTGCTGGTTTGGGTCTGGAAGGGTATGACTAGCCGAAGTTCCGAAGAAGAAAAAGCGCCCGCTAACACGATTAGATACGTGCTGTTTTCCATCGGTAACCTAACACCGCTTTTTCAAGCGGTTTGGCCACGATGCTGGAAAACCTTCGAGGTTTGCAGTAAGGACTGGGTTGATGCTGTTACGTACCTCGAGGTCATCGGTATCATCGTTGGCCAGATTCTGGTCGGTATTATTGGTGATGGGTAAGTTTGACTTTCCTAGCGTGTGGAGAAAAATGCTAAGCGAGTCAGTATCGGTCGTCGTTGGGGTCTGATCCAAGATGCTATCATCATGTTCGGCGGTCTCATTATGCTTGTCGCATCATGGGGTGTGGATCTGAACGGATGGGTTATCTGCTATGCCTGGTCTCTTTTCTTCTACGGAATTGGTGTCGGTGGAGAGTATCCGATGACCGCTACCGCGGCCATGGAGAACGCTACTGGATCCGGACGCGTTTCGACTAAGGAGGATCGTCTTCACCGTGGTCGAAAAGTCACCATGGCCTTCCTCATGCAAGGTTGGGGTCAATTCTTCAACCAGGCCATTCTCATCATTTTACTCCTCATTTTCCACGGCGGTGGAAACCCACCATACTCAGTTCTTTCCGCACAATGGACGTTCCGTGTATCCTTCGCCCTTCCTGCCGTCGGAACCCTTTGGCTTGTTTACTACCGTTGGTTCAAGATGCCTCTCGCTTCCAAGGCTCTTAACGCCTCGAAGAAAAAGGCAAATGTTACCGGATATGATGTGCAGTCCTTGAAAATGACATTCAAATATTTCGGACCCCGAATTGTCGCGACAGCAGGAACTTGGTTTGCCAACGACGTCTTTTTCTACGGAAACAAGCTCTTCCAGTCCCAATTTATCAAGGTCATCTCACCATCCTCTGCAGCATCTGGTAACGTGATGACCGGTTGGCTCTGGAATTTGGTCAATGTCGGTGTATCGCTTGCTGGATACTATCTTGCCTCTTTCCTGATCGACAACAAGCTCTACGGCCGAAAATGGATGCAACAAGTCGGTTTCTTCATGGATTTCCTCTTTTTCATCATCCCAGCCTTCCACTACAAGTACTACACCAGTATTCACCACATCAAGGCTTTCCAAGCCATGTACTTCCTGTCCTCGTTCTTCAACCAGTTCGGACCCAACAGCGTCACCTTCCTCATCGCTGCCGAGGTCTTCCCTACCCCCGTCCGCGCCACGGCTCACGGCTTCTCCGCCGCCGTCGGAAAATCAGGTGCTCTCCTCGCCACTATCCTATACAACTACATCGACACGCAGACAAAGTTCTACTTCGTACCGTGGTTCGGTCTCGCCGGCATGATCCTCACCTACGTCTTCCTGCCCGACACCACGGGCCTCGATCTCAAGGAGCAAGAGCGCCGCTGGACGTACCTCCGCGCGGGCCGCGGCGACGAGTACCATGGCATCGCGGTGCACCCCAAGCACCTCAGCATGTGGGAGCGCTGGACCGGCGTTGGAAAGTCCTACGATCCCGCCGCCGACAAGGCCAGCAAGATCAAGGACATGCGCGAGGATTGGGAGCAGCGCGAGTCCGAGAAGCAAAAGCGCGAAGACGGTCTTCCCGGCGATGACCTCGATGATGATGAATATAGTGCCGAGGTGCATGATTACTTCCAGAAGACTAGTGGCGGAAACGCAAAGGGGTCGAGTGCCGGTTCGGGCGTCCTGCAGCAGAGCAGTAGTGAGGATAATGGGAATGAGAATGAGAAGATTACGCCGGTTAATGAGAAGTAGAAGGCAGTAGTCTTGATGCTTTCTTTGCGTGTTCGGGCTGGCTTGATAGATTGGAGCATGGCGTTCGGGGAATTGGGAATGGCTATACAGTAGCGTAGCTTAGATGGTTCGTGTGCCACATTGTACATATTTCCCTGCTTGGGTCCTCAGATAGAATCTGATAGACCTCAATGCCAAAGATTTCGATTTGGCATGTTGGTTTTCGCCTGGTATCCTACTATTCATTACTGTGTGACTTTCAGTTTTTTTAATGTTGAAGAACGGACGAGATTTTGATATTTAAGATACCCTAGGAGAGTTTACATTTCTGTAGATCATATACGTGTGTGGTCTGGAATATTCACTCTTTTAGCTCAACACACCATTATCAAGAGTAACCAATAACCATTTCAAAATATACGAAAACCCGCTGTTCCTCACAAAGCCAAAATAAAATCTCCAAGATCTGTTGATCTTTCTAAACTTTGAAACATGACATAGACGAGGTCTTGTATTCTACCTTGACCTTACGAGCCTTATGTACTTCCGTACCTTGCAATTTTGGACTATGGATATACCTCGCTTAAGCCGTAAAGCACAGCGCGCCAGATGGTCAGGCTAACATTGTACTCTCAAGGTACTTATCTCTCGGCTAATCATTCGACATGTCACCACATCTCTGGATCGTCGAAATGAGAACATGAAAGCAAGGCAGCAAGAGAAGGAAAGTGAGTGCCTTTATTTTCTTCTTTGTTTATTAACAAGATAGGCGATGCGTACTTTTGACAACTAGCAGGTTTTGGAGAAGAGAGCGCGATTGCTGCTTGGGTTTTCTTTGGGAAGGATCGTGAACTCGCAGTCAACACATGAAAAGTTGAGTTGAGTTTCATGCGCTGCTGGAATGTGTTGCGAGAGTGTGGACTTGACTTTGAAGACGTTGGCGCTCAGACTGTAAGACAGACATCGTTCAGGCTTCAGCGAGGGCCTGGAGAGCAGAGGCGAATTGGGTGGTGGGTGGAGGAGGTTAACGGGTCTGGAATGTGGATTGTGGAATGATTAATTTTGATTTTGAGCGCATAGGAATTTGGGAATGAGATGTGATGTGATGTGATGGAATATGGTAGGTGGTGATGTGTGAAGTTCGATGGGATGAGCAGGTATAGGGAGATGCGGTAGCTAGGTTGTTGTATTTTGAGGAGGGGCAGCGTTTGTTAGATTTGGTTGCTGAGTGCAGGACGCTTTGATTTTGGAGGTTGAGGAGGATTAGGGGAGATGTGTCTCAAGGTGTGAGAGTGGAATTTGCCTTCAAGTCCGAAGTGCAAAGATGAGGGCGGGTGTTTTTTGTTTGCATCCTGTTCATCCCCGAAGAAAGCAGATTGGTGAATGGAAAGAGGTTTTGATATCCTTATTTTATTCTTCGTTCTTCATTCCTGAATTTGTCTACAATTCACGGTCCTTGACAGAATCTCCAAACTTTGCCCTCTGCCTCTTGAGACCTTTCAACAAATCACCCGCCCACTCCTGATTCTGCTTCTCATCCGCGATCCTCTGCTTCACAAACGCCTCGACATGAGCTTCCCAACATCCATCTTCTAACATCCTCTCTTTGCTCTCACACACCTTCGCTTCACTTCTCGGCATCTTCGGCCACACCCCGAGCTCGGCACCCATTCCCTCATCGAGGAAATTATCACTAACAAGGTCCGCGACTTTCTGCTTCACACCATCGAGTCCTTCTCCTTTCTTGAGGAAAATAGCGAGGAGGAGTTCCATGCCTCCCTTCTTAAGGAACTCATTTCTAATCAAGGGCTCTTTGATAAGACCGCTGATAGCAACGACTTTGGCTTTCAGGGCCCCGACATCGGCCTCTTTGTCGAGTATGGCTCGGAACATGGATACGAAATTCAGGACACCATTCTCCTCTCCCTTCCCGCTTTTGATCTGTTCCCCAGCGCCACAAGATGGATACATGACCATCTTCCAGGAATCGCTGACTTCCTTCAGAGCTGTGGGGTTGTTCTGGACAGATGAAGCGATGATGTTAGCCGCTTTGTGATCGCGGCCTTCTTCTCGAGCTGGCATCTTTTCAGAGCCATAGCCGAGAGTGAGACAGATGAGTTTCTCGAGGACGGAGTCGTCTTTCGTGATTTCGAGCCCGTAGTAAATGTCATGAGACAAGTCTCTCAGATCGTCGAGCGCGGCATCGAAAGCTTGCGCTTCCATCTGGATGCTTTTCATGGCTTGTTGAAAACTGGTAATGTCATCGCCGGAGCCTGATGAAGGAGATGGAGGTGTGATCTTGCCGGCTGCTTCATAGACTGGGGCATCTTTTGGTATGACAGGTTTGGGCTCGGCGTCTTCTGGTTGGGGGACTACGATCACGGATTGTTCGGTGGGAAGCTGATCGGTTGGTATTTCTAGGACTCCATCTATTGCTCCCTCTTCGCCTTCCATTGGTATATTCAGTCGTGCTTCCTTCTCCCCAGACCAGATGTTCAATCGTACATGGAGACCGGGTGGTAGATCCTGTCCTTCTTTAATGAGTTGGAAATCTTTTGTCGGTTCGAAAATCTTAGGGTAGCAGTCTGTCGTATTCGTAGTCGAACATATCAGACTGGAGTCTGCTGCTGGAGAATCGGCAGATTGTGAGGAAAGAGCTCGTGCAAGTATAGGTAGGCTAAGGCATACGAGGCCCAGGATACTTCGGGCTGGTATTTGAACCATGGTGTTTAATGGTATGGGAAATATTTGAAAGATGGGAACTTCTTAAATATCCCCTCGAAGACACGTATCAATCAGTCACAATAGAAAGGACACGATTGACTTTCCGCTTCAATCTTCGTATGGCACGCCTCTGTCTTTCTGCTAACTCCACTTCAAGAACAGCTCGATTGAAAGCCAGTACGTCGAGTTCTTGCGATTTACCTTCGACCTGATTCTGTAATTCAACCTGCCAGTCCTTCCAGAGCCAGGGACACTCGTTGAAGAAGTCTTTCCCTTCCCAAGAAGATCTCAATACAGGGCAATCTCGCCACTTGACTAGATAGAAGATGAAACCTGTCTTTGATATATGTTGCGCGAGTACCTTCTCTGGAGGATGGTCTTGGCCGTCGTCGGTTTCTAGTGAAGCAATGGATTCGTCGTCTGATTCACTCAGCTCGTCCCAATGTGTCCGATGGTCATCTCCTGCAGGTTGTTGGTTTGGGGCAGCCATCTTAAGGACATGTGGCAGGTCAACATCCAGCCTCGCATTCCGTCGAGGATACTGCCGGTGAACTAACCCTAATTGAGCTTTCTCACCGCCCAGACCTGAATGAGGAGCGGACAACCTCATAGCTCTATGGTAGAGCTATATCTACTCCCAATTGAACCACGATATCATGTTTGCCCTCAGGAGAAAGGCAGTTGAGTCTGCTGGGCGTCTTCCTGCAGCTGCTGGTCGGAGAACATCCCCCTACTCCACCGCGCACCCAGAGAACCATGGCGATCATGGACACTACCACGAAGGACCAAAGGCAGAGTCACTAGGAGTGAGTAAGCTTCTTTAAAGGCATGGAAAGCATACTGATGAATCTTCAGACGCAATTTTTTGTCGCACTTGCCATCGTCCCACTATCCCTGGGACTCTACGCCGCGTCGAGACCATCCGCAGACGGGCACCCAGCAGGATTTACGACCCTCATCATCAATCAGTACAACCAATACAAAGACACATGGGCGGCACGAAACACTCTGCACACAGCAGCCATAGAGAGTGCTGCCTTCGACAGAAATTTGTTCCAGAGTACACCAGGGTCGAAGCACATTGAATTGAGATTCCCAGAGTGAGTCCTTCGGAAGCGCATTGGGAAGAAAATTTAACATGATTCAGGATCTTCAATACCGGATCTCCTCACAATGTAGTGGCTGGTCAGGGAGCAAGGAATATGGATCAGCTGGTTGCACATTACGAGAAGAAGAATGCGGATGTGGAGGAGAAGAAGGCCAAGGCTTTGGCTGCCGCTGCGGAATCAAAGTAGATGGCGATACCAGAACTGTACATATGAGTCTCTCGAATTGCACGTGTTTTCCCCTTTCCGTTCTCTAGTAATTGTACTACTTCGAGGCTAGGCAAGTTCTTCTCCAGCGAAGCTATGTGAAAATTTCATGTCAGTATTACACAGTAAGTCATCTCATTCTTATATGACTCTGGAATTCAAACCCAAAAAATGTCCTCAATGGTTTGGCGACTTTGATATCAAGCCTTCCCCTCTTTCTCTTAATACCCAGCAGGGTCTCGCTTGTTTTCTCTTCGAACTTGGTTGATTGCACTTTCCCACTCGTTGTCGCGGCCGTGTTCCCCAATTAAGTTTCTTTCGCACCTCTTCATACTGGTATTGCATCATCATCCCCATTCACCATTATCTACAATTCTGGAGATCGCTCATTTCTCTTCATCATTCTAAAATCACACCATCAGATTGATTCGTCTGCATATCATACCCGCCTATAGCAAAAACCCGCACAATGTCTGACTTCGATGCATTTAAGCCGCATGAAGTAGCTGCTCCAATTGGATGTCCTTCCAGTCATCCCAGCGATGATGGAGCAGAAGATTATGACCTCGGCAACAATTCATACTTCCCGTTATTTGGTAGGCCAGATAAGGGCAAGGGCAAGGCAATAGAAGCACCGGAGGATACAGAGGCGGACCCCCCACCACCGTCTGATCGTCGTAGAAGGCTTGCGGATTTCACGAGAAATAATGGTAAGTTTAACTGCTCCCGTTGTCGTCTCAAAATCAAATGTCACCAAATTACTAAAGGACATTAATAAGTACGACTTTACAAACTTCGTATTAATGGCAACCGCGGCATGTTTGCTACAGAGAATATCAGAAAGAACGAATTGATCGCAATCGAGGAGCCATGGACGGTTCTATACCAGAAGATATCACGTAAGGAAGCCATGATTGCTGACGACTGGGCTAATAATCGTACAGGCAATCCCTTTGGGCCCAAAAGAGTCAGAATCGTTTCATTTAGACCCAGAAGAGCCGTCATCCCTACCTGCCGCAAGAGCTCAGGAAGCGACCAGAACGTCATGTCACAAGAGGAGGCTGGTGACATTGAAGAAGCCATTAGACGCTCTCTAGTGGAGATCTCTCCAGGTGGGCCTGGTCCCTCATCGCAGCATCCGCACCGTGAGGAAACTGATGATATTGCCGAACGCGATGGACCCGAACACGATGGACGAGTGGAAGCTGCTAGAGAACAAGACGAAAGTGTCACCATTGGTGTCTCTGACATGAGCTCAAGTGCAGAAGATGCCTTTCAGCTTTCTAGTCATGACGGAACGGTTTACATGGAGGGAGATGATGAGCCAACCCAGATTCGCAAACGACTTCTTGCAGATTACAGATATCTCATCGAGACCAACCCCTTGCAAGCAGATTATTTGAAACTATTCTATCCCGATGAACGGAACGAATACGGAGACGATTGGCTTTGCAGTCTTCTTGCCCGCCACGGCGCAGGATTGCCGGTGCCCGAAAGGCTTAACCCGGATTTGCTTGAACCAAGGACCCCCGATTCAATGAGGCTTCGAGATGGCTGCGATGCCATGTTCTTAAAATTGGGTCTTATCAATCACTGCTGCTTCGCAAACATGAAGGTGGAAGCCGGTCACGAAGCGGATGGAACGATTCGGATTGAGTTGCGTGCGGCTGAGGATATTCTGCGCGATGATGAGCTCACCCTTAAATACGGGGAAGAAGACAGACTGCGACGCCAAGCGAATTCCGGTGCAAAGTTTGAGAACATGCCTGATATCAAATGTGATTGCGAGCCCTGTTTGAGAGGATATGACAATGAATTAGCATGGAAGAATCGAGACTGATTATATCGACTGAGGATTACTTGTGGCACTGAGGCAAGGCTACATATCAAAATCCCTTAATAGCGATTGTTGTTTGTTGTGTGAAATAGCTTTAGCAACAATGAAGAAGCGTCTAACTGAGTATTCTGCTGGCTGGTATTCGCGTTTTGGTGAATTCCGAGGAGAAACCAGTCTGTCTTGGTCGAACAAGACCTAGTTCGGTGTATCCTATTTTCGTAACTCAGTATTAATGTCACCGAAAATAAAGAGGACATTGTCAAATTAATGCTTCAACGTGGTGTACATTTTTGACGACTTTGCTAGGTTGACAATCTTCGAAAATGGGGTTCATGATGAGGTCCATCAATCGCTTCGCACAAGGCGAATCTATTTCGCCTCGATCCTAGGGCATCAACGCTTTCATTATGGGGAAAAGCAAGTGATGGGTTCTCGCTTATTAATGTTTTCATTCGCTCGCTAAACTCTTTGAGGTCAGTTTTGACTGGCAGTCGCATGAAGACTAGTCTATCGGAAGATTGGAACTAGCAATCGATTCCTACCTTATACTCGTGGTGTCGACCAAGATCAAGTTGGCTTGGCTCAAAATATTGAAGGGACCGGGGGACCCCACACAGCCTATACATCAGGATCTCGGGGTAGTTTGCTTCTTCAGGTAATGGTTAGGAGTACGCGGGAGTAGATCTGGAGTAAGTATCTCTCAGGAGTAAGAAATGCCTCAACTCTTGAGATTCGCTGAAAAAATACTGCGAGAAGCTGCTCACCAATGTGTTTGGTCCTGCGTGGCTATGGGAAACAGGGGTTTCAGAGGTGACCACATGACCATTAGCATAATGCTCCTGATCTTCGATGAGCACTACGAGCAGCAATGGAAGCCCAGTCGATGCGCACTTACTACAATGAATTGACTCCGATCAAACCAGTAATTGAAAATTTGACTTCCTAGAACATGGGATAAGATATCAGTACTTCTAAGCTCGATTAACTTTTGGAGACACTCACCCTGCCAATACCCCAACATATCTCGTATCCCTTCGAGGACAGGTAATCATGTCCGAGCTGCTGCACGACATAATCATGCACCCCAAAAGCACAATGTGGTTCAGCTCCCCTTCTGGCTTGGCCTGCTTGAAGAAAAAGGCATGGTGATCCGTTTACTTCAAGCCCCTATCAACATGAAAGAAACACGTTACAGGTTTTTCATACTTATACACCACATCCGAAGCAGCGAGCGCACGCTTCTTAGTGTAGAAGTCGACCATGATTTGGTACGAACCAGTGGGATACGTGACTCCATAGTGACCCCAACGATGAACTTTCCCAAGACCTTGATCAAAACGCTGAAACCGCCCTTTCCTCGACTGTTCTTCCTCGTAACTTACAGTCAACTTCTTGAGATGCGGCGACTCGGCTTCCTTCTCAATCTGTCCGTACACGAAGTGGAATTTATGACCAACAGGATCAACACAGCTCACAATCTCTCCTCCACCAGGAGCGTCTAGTTTCGAAATGGTGGTCGTGCCTGGGATTATGGAGATGGCGCTCTCGAGTTCTGCTCGACTCTCGACGACATAGGTTGCGCCGCCGAAGGAGTTCTTGCCATCTTTTGACTGTCGTGAGATGAAACGAATGGTTCTGTGCCGTAGCCTTTGAAAAATATCTCTTTTCCAGCTCGCTCTTCGACTATGCTCATGCCGAAGTCGAGATAGAACTCCCAAGCTTTGGTGAGGTCGACATGGTAGTGAATCACGAAGCCTGTTTTCAGAATACAGACTCGTGGGTCATCTTGTGATAAAAGGCATGGCGATAGAAACCAGCGCGCTGAGAGAGATGCGCTTTCGCGTATGTATCGAACATTACCATTTCCAAAGAAAAAATTGAACTATCCAATTGTTCAAATGCAAAAAATGGAAACTTTTATTCGTTCTGTACTCGCCGATATCAAGCTAGGCTTGCTTCGGGTAGCGGTCTGCAGAGATGATAGAGATCTCGTTCTGTCAGCTTATGACTATTTCACTCCCTACTCAGTTGGCTGCATTGATCTCTCTCTTCCACCCCCTCCAAAGATTCTAGACATGCTTGTGTTACAACATCTCATTTTCTGCTCCCTGTTCCGCACAACTTCAGATATAGAAGAGAAGCGACGCCAAGTATGAATTCCGCCCGGCAATTATCCCATTCAATAGCTAATCATCGAAGTCCAAATTCCATCTATATATATATTTACCCAACCTTATCTTGTAAGGAAGACGAAAAGAACACCAATTCGCCTCGCTAGATTATGTCGCTTTGTTTTGAATCCATATCTGAATAACCCACTTGAAGTGGAGAAGTCTTCTATTTGGAGACCGAGCTCAAGATTAAAGTCATAAATCAGCCTAGCGGGAATGGTGGCGCAGGATTTCCAGGTTTTACGACCAGAGCACTGTGGATTCATCAGCTTCAGGTTTCGATCAGGTTCAGCAAGCCCGCACTTACCCCCACATGTTGGTATCAGCTACCACATTAGCACCCGTCAAATCAAGGTAATTCTTGGAATTTCCTGCTGCGTTCCCTTTTCTTGGAATGTTTTGCGCATCACAAACACTCCTATGACTGATAGGAATATAGAGCTTCGCAGTCTGTAGCTCGGTTGGAGCTTCGATAAATGTTGCCGTAAGGCCGGCTTCCACATGCCACTCAATGTGGCAGTGGAAGAGAGCGATCCCAGGATTATCAGCCACGAAGCGGATGGTGACCGATCCATCGGACATAACTTGAACAACATCACGACGCATAGGTGCTCCGGCAGGAATATTGATGGGAAAGTTTGGTCCACCTTGTGTTCGAGCGATGACTTGAAAGTTGTGGCCGTGGAGATCTGTACACATCGGAGTTAGCTATTGAATAGACATTGGATCAACATGTATGTAGATGATAATGAGATACATCTCAGCAATATCTCGAGAAATTCGAACAGAACGAGACCAACTGGGCTCCCCCAATACTTACGAAAAGGGTGGGCGAAAGAATCGTGGTTTTGAAGCGTAATTTCAACAACAGCTCCCAGCGGGAGGACGTAAGAGTTTGTGTTGGCGCCATAGATTGAAGGATTGTTGACTTGGTTCAGAGGGGCGTTCATAGCCGTGTAAAGAGTAGGAACCTTCTGTGGGATATAGTCGATACCATTGAGATAGCCGCGCCATTGCCCGTTCTGGTTGGTACCAAAACTCACAGTCAAAGAAATTGGCTTTGTAACTGGACCGTAAGCATCTACCTGATCGTATGGTGTGAATATTGAATCATCGAAGGGAGCCGGAGTGATCGTGAGTGGTGCAGGAAGTGCAGCACCCGAGTTGTAGACAAGATACGCCGAAACTTCTGTGTTGAACGTAGCCGGAATAATTGTAGGATTGAACATATCGGTGCTCATACTTGCTTTGATGGCGAAATTCTTGGAAGCATCTGTCTTGGCTATGACGATCACACTGTATCGCTGAGCTACGGTGATAAAAAGCTGGCTGACCGTAGTTTGGCTTGTATATACCCCATCAATCTCCACGACTGTCATATTATGCTGATCAAACTGCAGATAGAAAGGTGCAAAAGCTCACATGTTAATGATCCGGAAGAGATACTTCTTTCCAGCGATAATTGGGAACTTCACATCCTGCGCTTCGTTTATTAGACCAGAATTGGGCACTGGTTCAGCGCCATTGTTTAGATTGGCGTTATCGGTGGACTGGTAGTAGTTGATTAATCTCGGAGCCTCATGATGATAGAGATCGCTTAGTGTGAGGATGTACTCGGTATCAATGCCACGATAGGGAGCGTTGACGTCTTTGACGAGGATTGGGCCGCGCAGACCATCGATATATTGACCTCCGATATGAGCGTGGTACCACTGCGTAATAGGGGTTAGTGATTGTTATTTGGAAACATGTTCTGGGAAGAGGATCGGAATCCTGAGTCATGTCTCAAGATGGTCTTATGACAGTGACAGGAGAAGAATTGGGTTTCCCCGATTACGTACGTATGTCCCTGGCTGATCAATCTTGAACTCGTAAACGAAGCTGGCGCCAGGCTGAATAGGGCATTGCGTTACGTGTGCTGGACCATCTGCAAACGCGGTACCCGTCTGGAAGATGCCATGAAAATGAATGGCCGTGCTCTGATTGCCAAGATTGTTGGTCATAGTGATTTTGACAGTATCTCCCATATTGGCATTGATGGTGGGGCATGGAAACTGTCCATTGATTCCGATCATGGGTCGAGCAAATCCGTCTGGAGATGCTTGAACCCATCCGATGCTCCAGGTCAATGGAATCTGTTTTGGTTTGAGAGGCGTAATGTATGGTAAGGCAGAAGAGAACGTAGAAGTGGCAGAAGTTGAGGTGGACGGTGATTTGGTAGATGTTGAAAAGGATGTTGGAGATGGCGATAATGTGCTGGAGCTTACTGTTGAGATAGCTATGCTTGATATCGAGGGGATGACAGAAGAGGACGGAGGCTTAGACGAACTAGATGAAGGAGCTGCCTCTAGAGCATAAAGTTGAATTCTTTGACCAGCACCACAGTAAGCAAGTGGATCTCCAGGACAGAGGAATTTGCAATCTGCTTGATTCTCAGCCTTAACACTTCCGGCACTCAAGACGTCTCCACACCAGCCTAGTTCATGTCAGCTCCAACCTTCAAAACATCGTAGCAATTCAGATACACTTACATTCTCGCCCGTACTCAACGCCAAACATCGAGTATGATGGTGTGGTAGAGCAAAAAGTTGCGCACATTTCTAAAGTCATCAAATCACTGGTATAGGACTTCTTGTTCAGGGCTCTGCCTGTAGTTGATTCAGTCCAGCATCCTTGAAAATTGTAGCCGCCTACGGTCGGCTTGATGGCAGGGCTAGTCGCAATTGGCTCTGCAGATAACTTTGTCGAAGTGAGGGCTGAAATGCTCGTAAACGATGTTGTTCTCGATGAAATTAGTTTGGCCGTGCTAGTATAAATCAAAGTGGAAGAAGTCGATGTTGGAGATAAAGCTTTGCTAGTCGTAATTGGGACAGCAGCTCCTTCTTCGGCGATTCCTTGCAATAAAAGTGTTGTATATCCTCCGTCGCTCCACCACGTGATATAAGAAGCCCAGATTCCAGTGCCGGTTGGCTCGAATACGAAGGGAACAAGGAGAGTTGCACCCGCAGCTAGAGTTGTTCCAGCTACGGGAAAGTTCGCTGACGTGTATCCATTACCGACCTGAGGCAAGGTAACATTGTGGTATGGCATTCCATCAGCATAATAGTCCTGCCAGGCAAAACCCTGGAAGACAAGAGCCGCACTTCCTTTGTTAGTCAGCGCGATCAACTTTGTACTTTGAGATGGCTCTTGACCACCGATGAAGACACCACCGAAGGACGCTACTGTTTGGTTCACCGACAGATATCCACTAGAAGCAACAACGGTTCCAGACATCGGTACGACAACACCTGGTAGAGACCCAGAGGCAGTGGTCGTGTAGACACTAAGGTTGCTTCCTAGCGTTCCGGGTGGCAGTGGACTGCCACCAGTTGCATTTTGCCAAGCGAGAATATTCGCCGAACTCAGATCCAAAGTCTACAACCCATCAGCATGCCATATCCTTGAAACTTTTCATTACATGGTACTTACTACTCCGAAGGTAAATGATGCTCCAGAAGCCACATTCGCTGGTAAAGCGCTAGTTGGGCACTTGAAAAGTTGCGAGGTGATGCCGCACCTGGGATTGGTTACAGCTGTGTTGGCAGAACATTTGATTTCCACAGTCGAAGTCTGTCCAGTCATGACATTGCCGAATACAATAGGATAAGGAGTGCAGTTTAGAGGTTGGTTTCCCTTAGCCCCTCCTCCAGTGAGCATCATCAGGGAGGTAGCTCTGACCGTATAAACTCGCCCATCTCCAAAGACTGCACGTTGGAATTTTGTGATGCCTCCAGTAGCAGCTCCCGTCGGAAAGACAATAGGAGTCATAATTCCTTTGACAGGAACTGCATTGTAGGCTTGAAGCCCCCAATTAACGTCTGTTAGCCAGACCTGGATATGAGTTAGTCATAAAGCCATGATTATGTGCAAACAATACTTACGATTCCAGATCCTGGAGCTCCATTATTGCCTTGGATAGTCAGCCTAATTCAACTGGAGACTTCCACCTGACTCACTGGTAACAGTTGGCACGGATTTGCTTGTGAACACTCGATCTGATACTCCCGCTTGTGTGAAGACTGGTTTTCCGTCCGCATCACGACCGAACTTATAAGCGTAGAGACCCATTCCAGAGGGGTTGATGCTACATAAAGGTTGGCTCCGTCAAATTGATCGGCGGTATTAACCTACTAGATGTACCCGCCCTCGAGCGGGTAGCTTCCACAACCGCCCAAAACCTGCTTCCCGACGTTGATCGTCTGAATGACTTTGGCAACATTAGTCTCAGGGTCTTACTACCAAGAGGTACTCACCATTGTCTGAACCAGCCTTGCCTTGAATGACTATTAGCAAAGTGTACTTGAAATAGACGAAAAATTGCTCACCGCCAGCGAACCCGCCAAGATTATCCGCATTCATGATGAACAGCTTTGCGTCTTTTTCTGCACCAAGTGCTATTCTGCTAACCCCAGTTCCATAAAAGACGCTGGGGTCGAGTAGAGCCAGACCGCCGGAACCAAAATCCGTATCACCTCCATTGTTACTGTCATAGGCATATGTCTCGAAATAATCTTGTTGCTTGAGCTCACCCGTGCTAGGATTGACAGCCATATTGACAACTGCCTGCTCAAGAGTGCTGAGATAGGTCTTGCCACTAGCAGGAGCCCCATTTTGTCCTCCGTTCTGTCCAGCTCCACGAGCATTACCAGTGATGAAGAATACACGATTGATATCAGCAGCGATTCCCATGCCTCCCTGCCAAATACCAGCCTTTCCACCACCCTCTTCAAAAATGTCCAGTTCTTGCGGTTTTGGAGCACCAGGACTAGCTTGCATTGCCTGAATATTTGTAACACCGACTCCAGCGGTCTTGCTAATAGCCACCAGCATTCCAGTGTAGTTGAACTTATCGCAATGGCCACCAAATCCACCAATAATTGTGTTTCCGAGCATGGCAAGTCCAGGTCTTTGCAAGACAGTTCCCCCAACAAAGTATCGGGTAGGGTCATTATTAGCGTTATGGCCATCGATCACAATTGGAAACCCAGTTACATCGGTTAGCGAAGGGATGCTTAGTGCGTACATCCTGTACACGCCGTTGATTGTCCCTTGTGGGCCAGCTTGACCTACAATACTGTCAGCTCAAGGCCTGCGCTTTCAGAGATTACGCACCATTCTTATAACCCTTCGAGAAGAAATACATGATATCAGTCGCCGTGTCAATTACAGGCGTTCCAGCGATTCCGATCGTATTCGGCATATCTCCACACATAGCATCAACCGACGAAAAAGGGGGAACAAGAGTACGCGACTTGATCAAAGCACCAGTCAACCCATCATGAACTCGAACGTTGTTCTGATTGGAGACTGTGATAACATATTCATTTGGAGCTCCAGAAGGCGTATAGACGAGAGGCTTGGCGTAGAAGACCTCGTTTTGATTGAAGGTTAGTTTCCATCCGAGTGCCAAGGACGATTTGACAAGCTCGGGATCCATATTATGATTAGGCAGATACCCGGATTGAGAAGGATCCTATGTTGGTGTTAAGAAACTATGTCCTCAAACCCTCGCATTGGCTTTGAAGGGGTAAGGAACTTACGGCATCCTGTATTGAATCGGTCGGTGCAAACGAGTGGATAAGGGCTGGCAGGATAATGGCTACCAACCCTAATGATTTCTTCCAAATACCCATGATCATCGTGGCGACAATATAGTGCTCACGAAGATGACAGACAGTCTGAAGGAAAGACCAGAATAACCGTTGGGAACGAGCAGCAAGCTCGCCAGCTCACGATGCTTGAGAACCAACAAACGAAGGTGGAGAGTCAACGAGAACGGAGGAGAGGAAAAGAGCAAGCAGAAAGGGGGGGTTGTGTTAGCATGAAAAAGTAGCCTCGGAAATCAAAACACGGAAGGTCAACAAGTCAGACTCGTACCTGCCAAGTGATCTCGACAGGGCAGGTACAGGACAGCTACCATATCATTCCTGTAGCATCCAATTGACACCTCACGTTCCTCAGATACAAAATTGAACGTCACATGCTTGCGCCAGCTGTATTGAAGTTCAGCCCATGCCTGTTCTACAACGAAATATCGAGAAGAAGGACAGTGTTTCTGAACGAACTAGAGCATGCGGATAACACGTCTCCGTGTACTGAAGAAGTCGAGGAGGTACTTCCTCTTTCGGGGGCGGCAAGCAATTTGCGGCGCAAATGAGCAACTAGTGCCGAATCGGGAACGTGTGGCTGGAATGTGACAGGGCATCGTGACTTACGGAAGATATTGCTTTGTGAAATTGTGGAACAATCTAGATCTTGCATGTCTTGATCGAAGTCGAAGTGTATGAGTGTGTAAGAAAAACAGAGATACAAGATCGATAAAGTATTGAGTAGGTATGATAGGAGGAGGCGGAGGCGAGTAGATTTCTCGTCCATCTCGTAACCCGCTGACACGGACTAAGCAACCTTGGAACTCTTGCCCCTCTTAGCAATTGCTTTGGAAAGCTTATGTCAATAACACAGTCGATCCAGTACCAAGTAGTCGATCAAGTCCACTCTCTCGGGTCGCAACGGTCCACAACCTAAATTCCCGTAACCCCAGAACCACAGTCCAAATCTCCATCAGAAACAGTGTAGCGTGACAGAGCAGCAGTGTAACCACGATCTCCGAGCCCCTCGGAATAGAGCATCCGGGAAAATATAGCATCGCAGATACCTGATTAAAGTTTACCAACCGGTCGCTCATCTGCTGTCAAGATCCGATGGTCTCTATCTGAACGAGACGTTCTGATTCCCGAGCAAATCGTGAACTTGACAACTGACTGATGAGAAACCAGGATTGCGAGCCGCATGCAAGGGGACTTTATCCTGAATTGGCGAGATTGCATCCCTGAAGTCTAGCCCCTTCCTGTATTCACTCACTTCGATGATCACTTCCTGCTTGACGATCCTACCCTACCCCGTGGGGGTACAGAAAAAGCTGTAACTCAAACAGATAGCAACATGCTTCATGCCGTTAGCTATAATACTTGCATAGCGAGCCTAGAAGAACATCATTGCATCCAGCCCTTTCATAGTTGATCCTTGAGCTCCTCGCATACCTTGGCAACAAACAACCAAAAGTACCATGCTGCCTTCGCAAAAGCCATCTGTCTCTCACAACAATCATCTGTTCTTCAATCTACCCGGTTGCGCGTGAGAAATCTGGGGTAGTACCTACATACGGAGATGTGTGCCGTGGATCCGGAATGCCGAGATACTACAACCACACCATACGTACAAGTCCATCACCTATCATAGTCGATCAAATTCGAGTTCCGTCATAAGACAATCATCCAACGATGTTGGACAAGAATATAACAGTATTTATCAGGTAGCAGCTGTGACTACTTCTTATCACCGAGTGTAATCTTTTCGATTTGGAGGACACGTACCGTGCATACCTGTTGTCATCTGTAAATACTACTTGCCTCTTCGCCGCTGCAGCCGCTCTACTGATGACGTCCTGCATTCGTGGAGGGAAATTCGTGATGGGCGAAGCGACACTTTTTTTTGGTGGTCAATGGTGTGACTTCGCCCGTGACCCATTTCTGCCCCCTCGAGTCGACGTTGGTGCTATTCCATTATCAATGAAGCGGTTTAATGGAGTCAAGGTATCGTACCAGACTATCACTTCGGTAAAGCCATGTAATAGTTTCGGGACTTTAGATATTTGCATCAGTCAAAGACCTGTGCTATTCTCAGGAATTCAAGTTGAATCGAATAAAGCATATTGAAATCAGAGCTCTGCCTGGTTCAGATGCTTTGCGAAGCTCGACCTAGGGCTTCATAACCACATGAACTCTGATCATGTGCTTCAATATCTATGAAGAGAGAAGACCTCTGCTGAAGGCAGGGTCACGACTAAGTGACTAACTAGCTCAAAGGAGTGTGGGGGTATGCAGGAGACCTGCATACTATAAAGAAGAGAAAATTCTAGAGTACACGTGAGTGACACGTGATAGGAAACAACATTCCCCCCACTCAGATATTCTCTGGGTCCAGATACCTATCTGTCCAAAAATTGACATACATGACCAAGGCTAATGGGTGAGGTGAGTGAAGGATGAAGATCTGTAGGCGAAGGCAATCGAGGAGAGCATGCAATGTTGTCAAGTGAACATATCCCGTCTCACTTTGATGATTGTCTGATTATGTTCTAAAAACTGCGATTCCAACCTAATAACTACATTTCCAGACATACTACGGCTCCCTATGGTACAATTTGCTGGGCCGCAAAACTCGCGCCAGTCAATTTGTTGAGTAACTCGCCGTAAATCGCAGATCCCGAGGGTTACTGTCTACTCCGCTGCGAAGCTGCTTGCAAGAGAAGGACGAAACGAAGACATTAAGGGTTTGGAGGATGCAAAGAGATAGTACCAGCAGACCGAACGCAGAGCGCATGTTGACTGACTGCAAACAAGAAAGCACCGAAATGTCGGGTGCAAAAAGCATCAAAGCTTACAGAAAATACTCCATCCAGCATGACTGAGTATGGAATCCGTCGATCCATCCTTCCAAACACCAATTTGGACCGATGATACAATACGGAAAGGAAGGTGCCTTGTGGCAAAGATGCAAGACCTCAAGCACTGTGTCAATAACAGGAGCAAGTGGTCCATCAGGATGGATGAAGCCCTAAAGCCCAAAGAAGACCTTGTTCTTGGTCTGCGAGTGCAAATCAAAGCCGATAGAACAAGAAAGACATCGAATGAGTGATGACAGCTCGAATGACCGTGACGTACATCATCAACCAAAACGTGAATCAGTTCTCGCCATATTGAAGATTTTCGGCGTAATTATTATCCTCGCTCTTGACTTCTTCATCGTGTCTTGCACCGGTCAATTGCTCGGACATCAACCCCTTCTCCTTGAGGTACTTGATAGACTTCAAGATGGTCAGGTCATCCTTCGCAGTATCGTTAAGAATGAGTCGTTGCGCGAGAGTCATCTTCCCGCCATTCGCCTCCTTGTCTCTTAAAGCTTGATTGCGCACCTCCTGGTCGTGAACGAAGCGACACTTGCCCTTCTTGCCGCAGGTACCACCAGTCGAGAAGTACTTGCAGTGACGTTGAAGTTGAGATTTTGATGGCTGCGGCGCACGGTAAATTCCATTTTGGCGTGAAGAAGCAGTTTCTGGTTTGGAGTCTTCAGATCCAGAGCATGACGAGCCGTCGGAATCCTCATCGCTCACTTGACCACGGGCATCGTCGCCCTCGTCTCCATTCTCACGCTTGCGCTTAGAACCGCCCAACATAGACTCTTGTATTTTTCGCTCAGCCTTTTCGAGTTCACGTCGAAGCTTTTCGGCCTTCCTCTGCTGGATCTCGAGTTTGGACTCGCCTTCCTCCTTCTTGACAGCCTTTTCTGACTTGATGCACTGTCTGGCTTCACGCTCCTGCTCCCGTCTTTGACGCATTTCTTCGGCAGCAGCTTCTCTACGAGCTTTCGTAGGGAATCTGCTTCTTCGCTCAGCAAGCCATACTTCCAAATCAGCTGGCAGCCTAAAACGCGTTAGCCAGAAGAACTAATTTCTCATTGCAAACAAAAAACATACTGCGGAGTATCAGGACCAAGTAGAGTAACAAGTTTAGCTTCTTCATCGGCATCATCAATTTCTTCTTCACTGTCTTCATGCTCAACGCCATTTGGTGTCAGACCAAGAGTATTTGTGCGGCGCTTCTTCTTCTTTTTGCCATTGGCATCTGCACCTGCAGGCCGCTGACGATTCTCTGAAGTAGCTCTTTGATTTCTTTCATGATGATTGTTTCGATGATCGCCACGATTGCCTCGATCACGATCACCACGACCGCCGCGAGAATGCTGAAAATCACCACGGCCACCCCCACCACCTCGACCTCTGAAATTTGAATTGCCTCTGCCCCGATTGGAGCCAGAGTTGTATGGATTGGGTTCAAGCGCTGGACGCTGTCCTCCATGAGAGAAATCTTGATGGGGATACGGCTGATAATGTGGCGGAGAGAAAGCAGGAGGTGGACTTTGGTGATTTGCAAATTGATGAGGGAAGGGAGGGCTCGCTTGAGCCATATGACCTCCGCCTCCTCTCTCATTATCAAAGCCCATACGAATGGGAGGGCCCATCAGAGGTGCTTCATGACCTCCGCGGCCACCTTGAAAGCCACCACGTCCGCGATTATTACTATTGAAAGGAGGTCTAACATGCTGAGGAGGTCCTTGCCACTGCTGTGGAGGTCCACCATGCTGGTTAGGAGGCCCACTATGACCATAAGGAGGAGTTTGCTGGGGAGCTTGAAATTGCTGAGGTGCTTGTTGCACTCCATACTGTGGTGGTTGTGGCTGATAGGCCTGAGGAGCATAGTTTGGATGATAGTTCTGGGGTTGTAAAGGAGCAGGCTGTGGAACATGCATGGGCTGTTGCGGATGTTGTTGATGTTGAGGTGGACCATGATGCTGTTGACTATGCTGATCATGCTGATTGTTCTGCCATTGTGGACCACCATAACCACCTCCAGCTGGAGGACCCTGCTGCGGGCCGGGGACTTGAGGTCCTATGTATGGAGCAGACTGCTGACCATTGGGACCATTGGGACCATTATATCCAGCTGGAGGTCCTTGCGGAGGTCCTTGTCCTTGCGGATTATATCCTCCGTTTGGTTGCTGAGGGTTGTAGGGTTGGTTACCATGGAAGTCACCTCGACCTCCTTGCATACCACCTCGACCTCGAGGAGGGCCACTCCCTCTCGATTGTTGGTATTGAGGCTGTTGCTGCTGCTGGTATCCATACTGCGGTTGTTGCTGCAGATGACTCGAAGGAGGAGGGCCTGGAGGTGGTGGGGGAGGAGGATAGTTGTACTGCTGAGTGCCAGCCATCGGAGCGCGGAAACGAGGATTCGAACGCGACAGAGGTGCTGGTTCTGCTTCAGAGTAGTGCTCAGGTTCGTAGCCGTAACCGCAGTATCCAACAGTCTGATATTGAACGTTGTCTGATGGCAATTCTATCAGTTGAAGTGTCGGCGATGATGAAATGCAAGCAGCTGGCGAGAAGTTGTTTGACGTATGTGATGCAAAGGAGTTCGAGGCTCAGGAGAAGAGGGAATGGAAAGCTCACCAGTAAACGTCGGTCTTGCCATGCTAGCGGACGCGCAGCCCGGCACCTGGCTGATGCACGAGCTAGTGGAAAGCAGTGCAGAGCCTCGAACCTTAATTCTTAGGACTGGGCAGCTTTCTCGAGGAACAGAATATTCCAGGACTGGTTGGCGTCGAACAGAAGGCAGTCTTTTGGATGCGTTGGAATAACGACGCTGTAACTTTTTCGGAGTTGTAGTTGAAATCAGGGCTGTCGCAAGTCGAAAGACGAAAGAAAGAGAAAGAGATTGTGGGTGGTTCAGGCTGCTTCTCACCTTCACAAAACTGGAAGTGTGAATTCTGGCTCGTCACGTGGTATGTACATATACCTACTCAGGTTGAAAGGTTCTACTACAAAGCAATAGGTAATGCTTCTAAGATTGTGCAAGTAAAGCGGTCTCTAAGTTAATACTGATAGACCCATCTGTGGAACTGTCTCTTCCTTTTCTCTTTTAAGATTCTTGGTCACTAAAACCTGCCAAGTCCTGGAGTCATCATCTCTAGAACAAACCGCAAAATAGCTTTCATCTAAAATGTTCATTCTCGTAAGTCCCAGTATTGCATGCTTTTAGTACACTCAACTCTTGAAAGCACTGATCCTGACATCTCCATAGACCAAGATCGCGGACCTCGTCCAAATTGTCCCTGAAGATTTCAACAAGGATGCTCCTCAGGCCATTGAGGACAATATCAATGCCAAATATGCCAATAAAGTCATACAGAAGATCGGCCTTTGTATCTGTCTCTATGATCTCTTATCTTCTTCTGAAGGTCTGATTGGCCATGGGACTGGTCTCGTCAATGTCAATGGTACGCGACACTTCCTCTGCAAAGTACATCATGAATGTGTTCTTTTTGCTTTTTCTCTTCTTTGCATCGTCTTCTCATCTTCTCCACATATTTCAGCAATAAGTCTGATTCATATATTGTTTTCTGCTAGATCCTTGAAAGGATTACTCGAGATCAGGTGGTTCTTCTATACAACCAAGCATTTTCTCAAAATGCCATCATATTGATGCATTTTTATTCTTACACAAGCTAACGATCACGAAGTGGAGTTCCGCCTCATAGTCTTCCGTCCCTTCAAGCACGAAGTAATAATCGGTCGTATCAGCAGTGCAAATACAGAAGGCATCCGCGGTATGTCCATACCACCTCTTCAGTCTCCTTAACACACCGCTTCCCCTTTAGCAACAACAGCGGATACTAACAGATCCTACCCAGTCCGGCTCCCATTCTTCGAAGAGATCTTCGTGCCCCGACAAAGTCTCCCTGAGGGATCAGATTTGTACGTCTTCCCTCCTCCTCCCTCTCCTCTCCTCTTCCCTCCCATTTCCTACCCTCTTTCCCCATCCCATCTCCTCTCTCCTGCCTAGCCTTGCTACCAGCTGAAAACACACCCACCGCGTGAGTTAGCCAGCTAACAACCCCCCAGCAGTGCAGACCAAATCTACGAATGGAAGACCGAAGACAACACCCTCTTCTTCGACAACCACGAGCCCGTCCGCCTCCGTATCGAGGAGGAGGTGTGGAAAGACCAGAATCCCATTGGTCCTAGAGGTCAGTCATCCTCTTTTCAATTTGCCCCGATCAATTTCCAACCCATTTTGCATTTACAACCCTTCTTTCATTTACAGCCCTTCTTCTAAGAAATTCATGGTATATAATACTAAATACTGACCCTTGAATGACCAGAAAAAGAAGAGCCCGCCAATAGCCTCACCATCCCCACCGGTAGCGGCAAGAAGAAAAACAGTCCTTACTCGCTCATCGGCAGTATGGAAGATGCAGGGTTCGGTGTAATTCAATGGTGGGATGGCGATGATGGAGAGGAAGAAGAGGAGGGTTTGGAGGAGGGTGCTTAACAGAGTCTTTCTCGTCGGAATCAGACAAGTGGGAAGATGAACAGATGAGTTGATTTTTGTGACATAGGATGTTTAAATGCTTGATGTTCACGGGACGCTGGAGTTTATGGTCGAAACAACTCAAAGGATTCTTACATAGGATAGAGGAATAGTGAACAGTATCTGCCAAAGGATGACAGACGAGACGAGGCGAGGCGATGAGTCAAGCCTGTACATCACCCGCAGACTCATTTCGGAACCCGCAATAAACCGTGAAAGAGCAAAAGATATCGTGAGATTGGATATATTTCATGGTAGCTAACAATAAATCCATGCGCAGTATGCTGGGAACGCGCTTTTGTTATCTATAAAACTATCGTAAAGCTTGTGACATGCAATTCAAGCAATTCTGTCCGTTCTGTAGTCAAACCTAATATTCGTAACGCCATCCCCAAACACCTGAGCAATGCAATATGTAAGAATCATGTATCTTATACGTGTGGAAAAATAGAATGACAGATCAAGCGGCATGGCCATTGCCATTACCATTCGCGCCATTGACACCTTTAAGACCATTCGAGATCTTTGGCCAAACAACAGCCTTCTCCAAGGCCTGGAGAACGTCGTTCTTGAGATCTTCAGCATCCTCGATACCGCAGCTCAGGCGTACAAGGTCGTCATAGACACCCACGGCCTCACGCTGCTCCTTAGGGATACCAGCATGCGTCATGCTGCTCGGAACTTCGACAAGAGACTCAATACCGCCTAGAGATTCAGCGAGAGTGAATATGTTTGTGGTTTGGCAGAAGCGCTCGGCTGCTGCGTGGCCGCCCTTGATACGAAAAGAGAGCATACCGCCGCCCATACCGTTGCGATGTTGCTTGATAGCGATAGCACGGTGGGGGTGAGAGTCTAGACCTGGGTAGTTGACCGCGATGACATTGGGTGAGGCTTCGAGGGCTTTCGCGACAGCTGTCGCGTTTACAGTTGCTTCTCTTGCTCGAAGATGCAAGGTCTTCAATCCACGATGTGCGAGCCAGCTGTCGAATGCCGAGGGAATGGCTCCAAGAGCATTCTGCAAGAATCCCAAGCGCTGCTTCATCTCATCTGAGTTGAAAGCTGCAACGCCCATAACGACATCAGAGTGTCCATTGATGTACTTAGTGACGGAATGAACGACGATATCAGCTCCATGATCCAGCGGATTCTGCACATAAGGACTCATGAACGTATTATCCACAACGACCATCACACCACGCTCATGCGCCTGCGTAGCCACAGCGCGGATATCCACCAATCTTAAAGTAGGGTTCGAAGGACTCTCGATCCACACCAATTTCGTATCCTCGGTAATATGATCCCGGATATCGACTTCGATCTCCGGCGTGAAAGTGACTTTGACACCATGTGCCTTTGCGCATTGTGTGAAGTATCTGTGTGTGCCACCGTAAACATCGCTGACACTGATGACGTGACTGCCGGCCGCCAGACTCTGGAGGATGTTGGCTGTGGCTGCTGACCCAGAGGAATAAGCTAAGGCGTATTTGGCGTGCTCGAGAGCGGCGACGGCTTCTTCGAAGTTGTCGCGATTGGGGTTGGAAGAGCGGCTGTATTCGTATTTTCCGACTGGCTTTCCGACGCCGGTCTGCGCGAAGGTTGTTGAGAGCGAGATGGGGGCGATGACAGCGCCAGTGGTCGGGTCTTGATGAGATCCTGCGTGGACTGCGAGAGTTCCAAAGCCCTGGACTGGAGAGGGAGCACGAGGCGGAGTGTCAATTGAGTGGTCCGCCATATTGAAGATGTGTTGATTTGGTCACCGCGGGGTAGATATGGAGGGGTAGATTTGCAGTTACAATGCTGGTTAAGGGTGGTAACGAAGGGTTTGTTGCTGATGAGAGGCTGAAGGAAGATGGATATCAAGAATGAGAGAGTGGCGGTCGACGAGTTTATAAAGAGAAGAAAAATCTGGTTGTGTGGAGTATGTTTGTTTGGGAGGCCTCAGAACTTGAATTTGATTGATAATGGAAAATCGGTTGTACGAAATCGCGGCTAAGAGCGGACAAAGGATGATTTTAGCACGCAATTCCGTCACGTCTTAAATGCAGCAGAAGCAATTGCATTAGTCAGATAGGACTTGATGAAATGACCAGGTAGAAAGCTGAGAATTTAATGAGAGATGGAAGCAATCGTCTATTTGCATTGGTCTCGAAATAGGGAAGAAATGTGCCTCCGTACCTGGATGGCTGGAGGCTGGGTTACAGTATTTTGATTTTATTTTCCAAGCGAAGGCGTCATGGTCCCCACCTCGCACCTTTTCGCACGCTCTCTGCTTGACAAAGCAGCGTCAGATACAGTACAGTATTTAGAGACTTGGCATTCCACTGATGCTCGTTTTGATTTCACGCCGCTTGCAATTACTGCCGATAAGGCTGCACTTATTGATCCGCATTCGTGCTTGGAGACTGTGCAATATTATGCTGCTATGAAGGGCTCGATTGAAACTGAACGTCTTACAGATGCCAGAGGCCTATTATTGTATGAGTAACATCAACTTCACAAAATGGGTAACCAGGCATTCTCTACAGTAGCCATTTTTGAACTTTATGAAACGATTCTCGTACTTTGACCGACCCTTTACTGTTCCAGGACTTGCTCTCCACTTGACCGGCACGACCTAGACGAGCCTCTCTTTGATGTAGCTCGCGTACCTAGTAGGTACTCAGTTATCTTATGTCCTAATCAAATCTCGGGAATTGGAAGTATGAGGCTGTGATTATAGTCGCGCGAGATATGTCGATTCTAACGTAGGTCTGGTGCCCGTGTCTCAATGAAGATACTGAAGTTGAGCTCACAATAAATCGTACGGCCAAGACAATTCCGGCAAGAAGTATTCCCATTGGTTGACGCTGTACGAAAACGAACAAACTCTCTCGGGATATTGTTCATCCCGCAGCCGAACCGACGTCAGCCAGAAGACACCGACATTGCACTGAACAACCAGCAAATGAGGCAGTGCCAGTGTTTGTATTGAGCTGAGCGTCGCGTCCCTTCCAATTCATGTGCTCGCGCCTATAACATCATGCACGGGAATAAGCTCAGCAATACGAGTACCTTACCATTTCCAATTCCTTGATCCGCGAGTCTGAGCTCCGGCACAGCGAGATGCCTCCACGACGGTCACACAAGAAGTCCAAGGCAGGCTGCCAAAGGTTAGTAAACCGTGTATATGCTTCATTGATAGGGATGAGCCTTTGATTGGAATATATCCAGCTCTAGTGGGCATCTCCTTCGCGTGAAAGCTTAGTAGCTGGAGCTGTGTTTGCTTATTGGTGCTAATTCTCCTTCATAGATGCAAGAACCGGAAGATAAAGGTTAGCCAAACTTCCCCCATACTTGCCGAACCTGCCCAACCTAACATTGTTCCAGTGTGATGAAGTCCATCCAGCCTGTGGGAATTGTCTAAAACATGGAGTTTCCTGCGACTTCGAAAGTCCTGAGACACCTGGATCCGCCAGCACTCCCTCCATAACTGCACCAAGTCCCATCATGGGCTCACCCTCGCTAGTTTCCACGCCGCGCTCCAACTCCAATTCCTCGATCATGCCACTGTATCAAACGCCTACCGCTATGGTCAGAGCAAACTCCAACACAGCCGTGTCTCGATCTCTGGAGTTCAGACTCTTGCACCACTACACAGCTCTCACTTCGCAGACTTTCTCAGATACGAAGGAGCAGAGTCACGTCTGGCAGGTGGACATACCAACGATAGCATACGATGCTCAATACTTGATGGATGCAATACTGGCGGTGTCGGCTCTACATCTGCGATCAATGCACCCCGAGGACCATAGCTTGATTCGAGCTTCGCATGGATACATGGCTTCCTCAATCGCCCAATACTCCAATCTTTTGAACCAGGGACTTTCAGAAATGAATGCTGAAGCGCTATTCTCGACTGCAGCATTGATAGCTTTCCAGGCATCCGCTTCAAGGCGCTTCGACGACGATGCAAATGGCACTTACACCCTCCCCCTGGCTTGGTTCCATTCGTTTCAGGGCGTCAAAACTGTTGTGTTGGCGAGTTGGCAATGGCTGAGATCAAGTAATCGCGTTTACCCGATTATCAATAGTCAGCCTGCTCTGTTTCTAGATTCCGATCCAGAGCGGAAACTGTTCTTTGCTCCGCTCCTAGAGGGGCTAGAAGAACAATTGGAGTCTTTGCCTGCGGAATCTCAGGCCGTGACAAAGCAAGCATACGAACATGCAGTCTCTTTCCTCAATTGGTCCCATCAGAAGCCATTACGCAATCGGATCCTCGGCTTTGCTGCTACTGTATCTCGACGCTATGTAGACCTGATTGGGGAGCATGACCCACGAGCTCTGGTGATAGCTGCATGTTTCTTCGCGCTAACGAGGATGGTTGACAATGTTTGGTGGCTAGAAGGTATTGCTAAGCGAGAAGTCAATGGTATTTTGAGTATTTTACCACCAGAATGGTGGCCGAAGATGGAGTGGGCTTTACGTGTTTCGACCCATGAAGGACCAATGAGTGAGGAGATCTGGGGAGGTACAATACGGTCGCCTTCCGAGAACGATGCAATCAAGCTAGAGGATGATTTCGAGGCAGATGTCACCCATCACATTGAGCTTCTGGCTTCTATGGTGAACGGCTATGTCGAAAAACCTAGACCTGAAGATCCAATGATTGAAGAGCCATTGGATTGAAGGGGCAGTATGATCTAGCTGATGGGAATGGACCAATGACTTATAAAGCGCCAAATTATGGCATGAGGCAGGCTTGAGGATACTCCTAGATGGAAGAAAGCCTGGAGAAAGACCCTATAGAGCGTAGAAGTACCTTGAACGGGACTTAGGCTGCACTCGAAGGATATGTAGGATTGCTTGCAGAGCAGCTGAGCTTGGAAAAAGCCAGTGAACGGATTACCTGTGTAACGTGACGAGATAGACATAACAAGACGAAACAGTGTTTATGGCAGTCACTATAATTGCACAATATAGCATGAAGCCCTTTGATACCTGTATGTTGTGGTTTGATTCCGTTGTAGTAGAGAGAAAAGCAGGCTCTTGTTAACTGCTGCCTTGGCACGTAAAACATGTGACAGCGCGTTAGATGAATAGCGCGTCAATACTTATCATCCCAGCTCAAGACATTGTAACACATTAATGATCCACCCAGGGCCCTCGCTCCCCATGGTATCGTAGCAATTGCACACCATGTTCCGCAACCCACGAGAAAACATCGTCGTCGACCCAACTACATCGACTCCCCGCGCGCCTTCAACAGGTCGTCCCCCGACGCCACCCAACAC
>JACBAH010007421.1:0-29956 GCA_014282315.1 Neospermospora avenae | reverse complement strand
GCGATAGTAGTTATGGATGGATGAAAGAATAGTCTTCTTTCGTTGTGGTAGATGCTTAGATGATAGAGGAGGGGTGTGGTGTAGGTATAGATATTCATAGCTGTATGGATTTGATGTCGATATGTAATGAGAATGAGAATGAGAATACGGTGTTTTGGAATGGAATCCGGATCTGGATCTGGATCTGGATCTGTGGGGAGGAGAATGATGGGATGAAGGAGAATTGATCTGAGGCTGTATAAATGGATTGGATTGGATTGGATTATGGATTCCTTGGGTGCGAAATTTGAAATTCTGGGGGATTGTTCTGGGGGATTTTGGAGGTGGGAGGTAGGAGGTATGTGCGTGAGATGTGTGATGGAGATTTATGAGTGAGATGTGTGCGTGAGAGATGTGAGGAGCGTTTGTGCGAGGTGTGAGAAATGAGATGGGGAATTGTTTATGGATTGCTGGAGATGGGGTAGGAGGTGCGATTCTGTAGATGTCTGTAGGTAGGTAAGCGTGGAGGTTTTCTATGTGGCAGGGCTGAGCAAGGTGTAGGTAGGGATGAGGATGTCTTTTTGGTGCGTGATGTTGTGAGAATGAGAAGGTGGGTGAACGGGGGGGTGCAGATGCGTTTCGTTGATTGAGGGTGTGTTACTTAAAATTTACATTAAGAAGAAGAGAAGAAATAGGATGGTAGGGCAGGTAGAAGTGGAAAGGGAGGACGAGAGTAGAGTACAGGTAAGAGTTTGGTAGGCTACGCATACCTTGGAATCTTCTCGACTCGGTGGCGGACGAACGCCTTGATTCACGGAATATCAATTGGAGGATTCCAAGTTCTGCTCACATTACCCTTGAGGTCTGAAAAGCAGATTGCCGGCTGTACCCAAGGTAGCTTGTCGCTTGAAGTGTTCACGGCGCTCTGTAACATAATATCATGAAAGACTAGCAATACGCGCGAGTCTCATCTTCATACTTTCTTGACGAGCTCTTTCAGGATCGTAGAGGTAACTTCAGGTGAATCCAAAGCTCTTCACTACTCAAGCAGATATGAGGAGGAAAATAGATTTAAATTGAGTTGAATTGACAGCAGGAATCCGATACTCCCTTGACGATCATATACAGAAAAGGAGTTCCAGCAATACTTACGGTCTTACACCTTGTCGGACATAAATTCCCAAGTACAGCTTGTAGCGTACAAATATAGAATATCTGTGGAAAATCGTACTCCGTAATCTCTCAAATGCACTGAAGAGTGCGCGTAAACCGAACGTGTTCCTCCATGTCCCATTCCGCTTCCTTGAAATTGGGCAATGTGCGATTTTCTTGTCCTGGAATGCCTGAAATATATGTGGCTAGATGGCGTTTTAGGAAGAGTTGAGAAGCGATGTCCTTGTCTTCTTCTTCTTCCTCTATTCATTTACTTGTACCCAGTCCACGAAATATGACCGTCTGTGGATTTTGTTCACTCCGGGATGGTTAAATCACTCGGCTGGAGCGTGTGCCCATTAGTATGGCTGTGATTTGATATCTATGAATCAATACTTAGGATATATCGCCTGAGATCTACTGAAAAGAGATCATGTTCAAGCATTTACGCAACCATCTAATACTAGTGTCAGGAATCAGATATCCACACACACACACACACACACACACACACACACAAACGCACACACTCACTCACTTACGGTACTCAACCCCAACTACAGTTTGGTGGCTCAGGCTGAATCCACAGGATCTTGCTCAACTCGACTTCTGTTGTCTGATTACAGCGATGCTGCTGCAACAGGACATCGATGGATTTGTAATTTACGGCACTTTGATCCGATACTGACCTGTTCCGCTTTTTCTGATCTCATGTTCACAGGCCTCAAAGACCGACCATAAAGATATCTTAAAACACTCATTCATTAACATATCTAGGAACTCCATTAGCTAACTTCCTTTCTATTATAGTCGTGCCCTCATTTGTAGTGTTTGTCAATGTGACAGACAAGCTCATTGTCGTCTTGACAACACCTCTCGATTTCAACTAGATGGTAGATCCAAGTCGGAGGCCATTAAATCTGCCAATGCCTAGTAAATGATGGATAGGTTCTACTAAGCTGGCCACTTAGAAGACAATCTAGAGCTGGACCTAGAAACGTTTTCAAGTGAAATGGTTCAGGACCCTCTTCACACAGATGTCTTTCCCATGTTCCCAAGCCACCGCTAGCATGTTCCCAGACCACGCTTAGCATCTTTCCCAGGAGTTGATCCTTCGTCCTTCCATTTGCGGAGTCTCAAATCAGTACAATCCTCTTCTCTCTCCCGCTCTTCCTCGCTATCCCAAGAGACAGTCAGTCTCTTATCACTATCAATCTGAAAAGCCATCTCAACCTCACTTCAGCACTGGGTCCAACTCCCAGATCCTCGTTGCCAGATACCACACTCCCCAATAACACATACTCACTCACCACATCGCCCATCTCCTGGTAGACTCCACAACAACACCTCCCTCATCATCGGTCAGCATATGCAAGGTCTGCAATCTACGAGCCGGCACCACTAGGGGTCTATCCCAGACATGTTCCTCACCTCCTTCTCGTGCCCACATATAATCAGGGTATGCCATACCCAAATTCAACAGAATCCTCTTTAATTCTGAAGATTCTTCTCAGGATCGCTCTTGGAGGTCTGATACGCTGTCCACGCGGCACCATATACAACCGCATATTCGTGTCCCAAATGCTCATGGCTCAGAACTCTTCTACCTGGAAACAGGGTCTCGATGTTGAGCGAAGTCCATCGACAATATCCTCTTTCTCGATCGAGGATCCCGAGGAAATGTTCTCGACGAGCGAGATAATTTCTTCCCTAGTCCATGATTTAGGAGGTTCATTAGCCGAAAGAGAGCGGTGATTATCTCTTAACAGGATAAGCCACAATGGGTGCCAAAGAGCGTACTTGACGCAAAACTAGATCCATAATCATCGATATTGTAAGTGATGGAGAAGTTTGAACTGTCGTGCTCTGCTAGCGCGCGGAGGGTAGTATTGACGTGTTACGCAGTCCGCGCAGCAGTCGATTCCCACAAGACATCTTTGACATCCCAGCCCGCAATTCGAGCAGCTGGCTGTACAATACCCATTTCGTCGTAAAAAGTATCTGGGGTCGTAAGCACCGTAGCATTTACATCTTGCTTTAGATACGCCTCGGCATGCCTTTCAGCTGCGTGAAGTGTTGAATCAAGATCTCTTCCCAGGCGAGGAAGGGATGAATGAGTGTCTTCCAATGATTGAAGACCCTAGACGGTTCACCTGAGTAACCCTGGAACGCTTGGATAACAACTTCAAACCGAATTTTACAGCGGCCTCGAGAGCCGACGATGAGCTCGTAAACACCGTTTTTGAAACGTCCCGATCCGTGAATAGCTGTGGCCTAAATCAATACCAATCGCTGTATAAGAATCAGATATGCAAATGCTTACTAAAACTAACCCCAAAAACGTACTTGGATGGCAAACCTCGTGCAATGGTTCCGGTGAGCGGAATGGTGAACCAGCTGTGAGACTCTCGAGTGTACGCCGTGCTTCTGATGCACGGTTTGAAAGATCGGCTGTTAGACGCTCGACTATTATGGTTGCGAGTATTGCAATGGTCAGTGCGAGATATGCTCTAAGGTTCCTCCACAGGGCAGATTCCGGACCCGTTCTCCAAGGAGCGATTTAGTTCTTCGAAGGGCATTGTTGGGGCGTTTGAGATCGTTGACTTGGTATTTCCCAAGAAGGTAATATCTCCTGATGGGCGTCTTCACACGTGACTGGAATTTGTGATGTATTCTGCTTTGGGACTGTTTAATTCAGAACAGGGGGGTTCTAGCCGGTTGTCAAACGCGTAGGAAAGGATTAGTCACAAAGACGCGTTATATGCAATGCCTTCATTATTCGATAGGCCAACATCACGGATCGGATATTACTCCTGGTGTATGACATAGATATCGAGCGAATGCGTAGAATTAAAATTCCTGATCATTTTATCCCATCTGAACTCCGTCCAATGCCCCTAACTCTTCTCTGTCAATACAGAAGAAGGATCTATTTGAGAATGGAAAAAACCTCCTGCACCTGGAATGCTCTCCTCCAATCTCTAGCTTCGCTAAAACGACCAAATACTCTCGTCCAACCCATATCAATGAGCCTTTTCAACAAACCACAAAAACTTCACGAATCCGACATACGCAAACCCCGTGTACGTAACAGGTACATATCTCGCACCCCTCCTGATCCACCACATCGCAACCTTCGCCGCCCACTTCGGACCCACAATCGCCCATCCCATCTTCGATCTGAAAGCGGCTGGGACGATATGTCTATACAGAATCGTCTCGTCGTCATAATAGACCCTTGCGTGTTTAGCGAAGGCGCGTTTGGACTGCGTGTAAGCTTTCATTTCGACGTTTCCGGGTGGTGAGGGATGGACTTCGGCTTCGGAACCGACATACCAGACTTCTGGGAGGAGAAGGGAGTTGCCTGGTCGTGGCTTGTAGTGGGTTTTGAAGAGCTCGATGAGAGCGATTGCTGAGTCGCAGTTGGCGGTCATGGGATCGGTTTTGGAGCCGTGAGAGAGGATGAGAATGTCTGTGTTCTGCAAGATCGAGATTGCGGCGCTGTAATCTTTTGGTGTCCAGTGAATGCCGAACTTGAGTTCTTGGATGATCGTTGGTGAGTCGTAAGCGAGCTCCTTCTTGATAGCTGCACCGAAAGCGCCTGAGCAGCCGGTGATAGCTATGCGTCGAGAACGAATCGAGCACGAAGAGCCAATCATCCAGTCAAAAACCCGGAAGCAGGAGCCGATATAGGCGGAAGGGTCGACGTGGTGCAAGGCGTGATATTCAGGTCCTACGATGAAAGTGTTGGGATCTTTAGGTACAACATCTGGATAGGGTTTGTGATTTGAGTCGCGGCCTTCCAGGACGGCTACGACGAGTACTCGAATTACTTGGAAGATGGTGACGAGGGTGAACATTTCTTCGGACAGGAGGCCTGGACCAGTGAGGGAGAAGGCTTGAGCCATTCGGTAGCCTAGCCATGTACCGCATAGTTGACAGGTGAGTTCAAGGGGTAGCTCGATGAGCATATTCTGGATCAGATAGTGGTTGTTGAATGCGAGTCGTCGGTTGAAGTAGAGGTGGTGTACTTCATGCAAATAGCCTATCTGTCGTAGAGTCCAGTATTGCGATTTCGAGAATTTGTGGAGCATAAAATGCACAACGTCGAAGAAGAAAGAGCCGACAAAGTAGAGCCATAAACTGAATATTACGACCATCCACAATGGTGTATCGAAGAGACCGACCAGAACGTATCTTAGCATACTCTTTGGTATACTCGGAGATCCGTCTGTCATGCTCCTCCACATCGATGTCTGTGATTCTCCCATATTGGCAATTGAACCGCGTGGTAATGGCTACTACTAGATGCCAACTCCCTTCGAATTTCCACGTGACGAAGAAATCAAGTCTGAGTAGCAGTCGCCGATGGGACACAGCGGGTAAAGGCGTTAGGCCTGGGGCAGACTTTGAGAGCTCTCACACCCGCAAACACTTCGAGAAGAGAAGATGCCAATCCAAGAGATTCGAAGTGGAAGTTCTCAAGCCCACCGTTTTCCAGGTCGGGATCTTGACTCTTGAGGTCGCGTCTAAGAACGAGGAGCGCCCTAATGTTTCGATGAATTCGCGATTTGCCCCAAATACCCCACGAGTACGCGAATTTGTTTCAACAACGGCTCTAAGCTCATTCACTCGCTTGCGACTCCGGGTTTGCGCCAGCCTTATTCGCCGAAACTCGAGAGATTGATTAGATCAGATTGATAAGTGACAGCCTTTCAGAACCGAAGTCCCACTTAAAGAAGAAAAAGGAATTTTGCTGTAAAGACAGATATTTCAGCGGACGTCGAGACGTGGTCCGTCCTATTCTGCCTGGCTGATGTGAGAGACGACTCGTGACTGGTCAATGGCCGGTCAAAGGTGCAGAAAGTCGAGGGACACAAGGGCAAGCAAGACTAGCACTGGTGTTGCAACCACCTGATCTTCAATCCTTCGAATTTGTGACTCTTGATTCCAACCAAGTGAATGGTTCTTCAGGAGTGGGCGCTACTTAATCGATTGATGTGTGTTGCTGAAGATTTTTCCGAATCATTCATCGGTGGCGTCCGCTTGGCTCGACGGAGATGAGTCCTCTTAATCAGACTCGAGGCATGAGTTCGTGACGGTCGATGGAAGACTCGCGGGAGTGAAGTACAACATCAATCGTCTCGCAGGTCTGAGAAGGGGGGATTGCAGGAGAATGGAAGAGAGGGACCGGGGCTGAAGATATGTGCGATGGGCTCGAAAGTAAGCTTAAAGTGAGAAGAAATTGGAGGTGAAGGATCGCGACTGAGGTCAGGACAGGGGCAGCAAGCCGATCCGTGACGCGAAGCAGCGCAGCAAACCCGCATTAAAATAAGCAAACAGTAATACTGTAAATGCTGCTGACCGTTGGTTCATCCTTACCCTTAAGCACCATAGGTAGATTTTTACTTTGGAGAGTCAGATGCATGCGACGTAGTGTACTGGTAGAAGAAATGTTGTTTGCCATACAGAACAGACTTCCTCGCACCAATTGATCCAACTGTCCAGTCCAACTAAACTAAACTAATCAAATCAATGCGCATTGCGAGAAGTCAATTTTCGAGGTCATTATAGCGAGTGCATGCCCTAAATCCCGGATTGGCACCCCTGACTGACTGACCGACCCGACCCCATACCTACCTACCTAGAGTGCAGGGTGGGATTCTGCGGCCCACGCCATTGCGTAAGGTCGCGCCACATTGGGCAATCCTGCAAGAGCCACCACCCACGATGATAAAAGTGCCTACGGAGCATGTAAGCTATCCTCCATTCATTCCGATGCGAGATCTGCAGACATTTGCATAGCAACTTGAGTTGATAGTTCATCTCACTCAACCTTGCAATGGAAGAACGAGATACGAAGGTTTGAACGTTGCGCGTTTCGTTTCACGCTGTTAGCATTTCCCTTCCCCCCCATGTCCCTCCCTACCTACCTAGGTAGCTAGCGAAATATCGAAAGCGTCATGCCCAGGCAAGCCAAGTCTCGAGGAAAAAGCTTCAACCTTCTGCCCTTTGCGGGAACCCGTAATGCTGGGATGGCTTTCTGTAAACATGTGCTGATCATCATGCGGTGCAGTTTCATCGCGGTATCTCTAGGTCAGTCAGTCTGTCAACGGCATAGGAGCCATGAACCCTTGGACTTCAATCTAGCCATCTCAACGACGGAATACGAGCTCATTTAGCCGCGAAGCAGATACCCTCGTAGTGGAAGCCCGAGGTTCATATGAGAGTTCTGAGAATTAGGTACTTCGTAAGAGGCATTATGGGTAAATACTGTACATCCCCTGTCTGTGCATCTAATTCAAGCCTTACCTAGGTACTTGTTCAGGAAGTATAAGTTGCGGGTATCAGGACATGATCCGTCTATGACCCTGGCTGTATGGAAATAACTGGAAGGAGCATAGACAGAATTAGACACATCACGCTCCGTATTTACTGCATGTAATCTACCAAATACTAGAAGTAGGAAATTTATCTTTCGCACGATACTCACCAAATTTTACGGTTAGTGGATACAAGTCTTAGCTTCGATAAAGTATATCACAAGAATTAATTGATCAAAGTCGCAAAAAGTCTAATTGATTAGTAAAGGCTTCCTTGTAGACAATAAAGTCCAAAAGTACACTACCCTCAAACCTTCACTGTGGATTTTCAGTGTTGAGCCTTGAATACCACTTCACCTCAATCGACCATATAGAATGCGTAAATCGACGATACACAACTACACCCTACAAACTGCTTTCTTTTACAACGATAATTATCCAAAAAGGAAAAGGAAAGAAAACCTACTCTAACCTGAATCCTAGCCCTAACCCAGATTCCTAATTGACACTAACTAATTATAACCTTCTTATTGCTCGCACGCTTGCAATTACGTTCTCTAAGCCCCAACCGCGAGGACATTCAGACCTTAACCCGAAAAGGGTATGTAGTAGGCAGAGTAAATGCGGGTGATTTTCCCTGAAACCTAGCCGACAAAAGCCCAGATGTAAAGTCGGCATTGGCAATGTTGTAGGGTCGACTTAGGTCAAGTAATAAATACAAGTAACATTTGATCCTAGTTATCCTAATGAAACTCTCGCCAAAAGTAGCTGAAATCGCAAAAACCCGAGAAGGTTCCATGAAAAGCTACCCACCTCTTTCATCCAGGCCTGAGTTCTAGCCCAGGCGAAGTGAGTGAGAATGTCAAGCAGATGCAAGGTATCAAAGTTGAAAATTGTTGAAGACCCCGAAATCGAAGGCAAAGAAACAAAATAAGGGTTATCCGCACTACTAGACAGTTGGTCTCCGGCGAAGCGATTTGGAGACTGCGTCCCATTGCCACAAAGCAAAGTTGCAATTGCCGACGTGACTCTAGATCCCGAACCTAGGCAATATCCTGTAATGTTCTCGCGCTAGGTTTTTATACCGAGTCGTTACTTTAACCTTATGCCTCGTTGCCTTGGGAGACCAGGTAAGATCTCGTTCCGCAGGTGGGAAATTGATTCCGCCTCGACCAGTAATGGTCTGGGCTCTTAGAAGCGCTCACTATACCTTTCTCTCTTATTCTGATTGAAGCACATTTGATTATTAACCCCTTTCAAAGAATAGCATGTTATCGAAGTCGAGAATTTTCTTAGGCACTATTCGCATCAAACTGACCTTGTTCGACTGCTTTCTGGATCTTGCCTCATCGTTGGCTTCAAATCAGTCCCGTCCATTGCAAGTTATAGAAGACGCTCATGGTAAACGATCATGTCGGAACACTGCACTCGATAAGTCACTTTTGGTCACATAAAATGATATCGTGGTAAGAAACGCAGGTTCTGAGCCATCTGAGACGTGGTCAGAAGCGCGAAGTGTGTCATTTTATCTTCCTTATCTTCAAATGGAAGCCACCTCCACCCACTTCATTTCGTGGTAAAAGCCTTGGGCTTGAACTCCTCTTCGTCCAGCTAGAACGAAGTCCTCAACGCCTGTGCACGCAAGTGTCTCCGCCTGCTGATCAAGAGGGAAAAAATTCCTGGTATTCTTGGCAGAAATTCAGTGCATGCACCATTTACCAACCTAAATACAGAGCCAACCGAGAAGTTGAAAACGCCAGTGCTATGCTACGCTAAAGGAAGAACATCTTTGAATTATGTATTGTGTATCGTGTATTGGGATCGTGCATGCGAAGTGGAAATGAGTGGCTCTCAGGAACACAAAAACCGGGAAATATGACTGAGGTACTGAATATGAAGCTTCGAGGGATCAACACTGGAGAAAAAGATGTCCAACGCCAACCGCATGACATGATAAAGGTGAGTCGATCAATTGGTCCTATTCGAAAAAATTTCCAGTGGCAGACAAGCGACGAAGCACCTTTTCGCCCATGATCGCTGCATCAGATGCGTCTCTGAACCGAGTATCGGGACGATGGAGTTTCTCCTTTGTCGTAGGGGGATCCTCGACCAGAACGACCACACTAGGTCGCCTTCTCTTTGCAGACAATGATTCGTCTTCGGTTGCAGAGCTCGAAGGTCTTTTAGCATTCCTAGGTGACGATTGTGCTACTCTGCTCCGGGATTGGTTCTTGGCTGGCGCCTCAACGATAGAGACATCGGAGAGACGATCATCTGGAGACAAAGATAGTAGAGAGGCCATTGGCCGTCCTGGTGGAGAAGCCGCCGGTGGAGGCGTATGCGGCTGAAGCATCTCAACGTCATCGTCCTGCGGTTGACGACTGATAGGTACATTATGCGATTGCTTCTGGTTTACCGCAATCAGTTGAACGTCATTGAAACTTGTATCGGGATTGCCTGCTTCAGCCCGGCTTTCCTGTGCCATCGTATCATGGCCACTGTTGATGTGATTTCTGTGTTTCGCCTTGCGCCTTTGATGATCCAAATCCACGATTAATCTCTCTACAGGGCGGAAAGAACGATGCGGATCTTCTTCTTCCCCTTGGCTGCTGTATACCAAAGGGTGACGAGTCATAACTGTCTCTTCAACAGATTCGTCATTTGAAGAGCCCTTCCTGACAACCTTCAGCTTGGGAGATTCGGCAATCTCAATAGGCTCGCTGGTGCGGGACACTTTCGTACCGCGTAAGTCCTCGGGTGAAGGAGCACGCGAGGCCTTGCGCTTGCGGGGCTTCTTGACAGGTACCGGAGTTGCAGTCTTCTGCGAGTCCTTATTTATATCTTGGGAATCGTCAAAATCAATTGGTTGAGACTCGGTGCCCTTCCCTTCGGGCAATTTTTCCTTGAGCAAAGTAGCTTCATCGTTACTCATACAATTATGTATGAAGGCAGATGTTGACTTTCCAAGTAATCTCGTCAGCAAGCCAGGTCTCTCTTTCGAGTTTGCGCTTACTTCATCATTGTGCGACTCAGGGGCGCTCGGCTCCGGTGGTTCTGCTTTACTCGGATTATCTGATTCGACCTGTTGCGGTAAGATCGGTTGCGGTGCTCCTCCTGCCCGCTTTGTTGTCATCTCATGATGTACTTCTCTGGTCTTTGGCATATCATGTGCTTCTCTAAGACTAGGGGACCCAGGAGCACTCTTCGTGGCTTCCCGCGAGGCAGACTTAGAAGAAGAGGCCGACATTATTTCGTCCGCAGCTTTAGCTGCCCGCTTACTCCTGACTTTTTCCTTCTTCGCCTTACTTGCTTCTTGGGTTTGGTCTCGTTGCAGGTCGAATAGCAGATCCCGAATGTGCTTTCGCATATCCGATGCTGACCGCCATTCTGAAAAGTCTTGCTCATTCTGTTGGAGGAGATCGCGGATGAATGTATCCGGCTTCTTGAGGAATTCTTCAATGTAAGTGAGGAGGAACAAGCCACAGTCGCAATGGTTATTCTGCAGAGGCATGCCCTTGGCCGTTGTACCCATAGGTCCCGGATCTTCGATTTCGATGCCCTTCTTAGATTTAATCTCTTGCAGTAAATATCTTCTGAGATTGGTGCAGGTTGGAGAATGTGTTAGTCCTAGCGAATCGAGTGTGATGATACGGGGGTCGTCAGGATCGTACTTCCGAGGGAGCGATTTGCGCTTGCCTTTCTTTGCTTGAGATGGCTTTTGCTCGATCGTATCAGATACGACATTGGCCGTTGGGGAGTCTAGATCCACGGTCTGCGTGGCTTGCTGAACATCTGCAGTCGCTGCAAGGTCCGATACGGTCTCAGGAGTATCAGAAGACAGAGGTCTGCTGGCACTTTCTTCTAGAGTCATTCGATTTACACCAATGTCAGCCTCATCTGACTGTTCCTTTGCCGAAAGCTTTACAGGTGATGATACCGGTTGTGCCTCGATGTCGGCTCTGTTAGAGTCATCTCCTGGGCTTTCGTTCTGTCCCTCTGGTTCTGGCTGTGATGCTTCTTCCTCTGTAGGTGGCTGCTTGAGAAGCTTCGGGGCATTGCAAATGATAGCAACGTACCAATGAACAGTTTCGTTCACGGGAACGACAATGTAGTCATACTTCAGTAGATCGATCTTCGAAGTCCAACGCTCAACGGCTTCATAATTGATGCCACCAGACTTTCCCTTGATATTCTTAGTCAGTCTTTCATAGAAGAATGTATTGGTAAAGTAGATCCGACTCGCCAGGTCCGGATTGTCCTTGACGAGGTGGTCTTCAAGCCAGCGTAGGTAGAAAACGATGAGGTTGTCGTTCAAAAATTCTCCTTCATCAAGCCTTTGGATGTCTTGCATATCCACGGAAGCCTTGTTCTTTCCTTCAGGTGGATATATGACGGACGTTTGCCAGTTCTCTTCTTTGACCCAATTTGGATTCTGAAATGTCCACCGTTCCGGTTCTGGGGTTGACGATCGTGGTGGTGGTCGCTGGCGTGGTGATTGACGTTGCACAGGGAATATATCAGTTTGGATCGTAGCTATCCCAGAAGAACGAGTACCGTGACCGACTGATCCATTCGACCTCGGCTCTCTTGAGCTATTGTAGAAATCACTTGGTGGCAAGGTAGAAGCGTTGGACATTCGTCGATCTTGATCAACTTCGTGCACATCACCGTCCTGGGAATGTACTCTCATTTGCCTTGCTAGGCCTTCAGCTCGAGATCCTTTGTCGAGATTATTATTTCGTGGAATTGTGCCACTGGCATTTCCGCTCGCTCTCCTAGCATTCTGTGTTGCAGTCCAGCGTGCCTCATATTGTTTCTCGGCCCTAGCCTTGGCCAAGCGTATGTCATCTGGCTCTACTTGCGCTGTCGCTCGCGACTTCTTCGGGACAATCGTTTTCTGACCTATGTGTATGAACATTCTGTTCAGGTAGTCCCTAGATATAATTCAGCCTGGGTTCATACACCGAATTAAGTAGACGTGAATACTGACTGTTCTTTAGGTAGCTTTCCAAGAGTCGGATCAAGAGCTTTCATCTTTTCGATTAGATCTCGGCTATCATCGTGTGTGCGCATCTGAATATAGATCTTGGTAGCCTCAGATGCTGCCGATGATCTGGATTTGTGGAAAACAATCTTGGTGCCCCGCTGGGCAAACTCAACTCTATCCACCTCCCTCGAGAAAAATTCGAATATCAGCTGATCGAAATCGTCATAAACTGCCAGTAGCCCATTCTTGGTGTTGAGTTCTAAGGACCAGGGCGACTTGGCATCCGACTGAAGCCACTTCCTTTGCTCAGACAAAATCTGAAATACTTTGTAGGACTCGTCTCCGCGAACCTGACCAGGATTCAACTTCGAAACGCCATAGTTGGTAGGTTTTATGTCATGGGAAATCTCATCCTCGCTCGAGTCTTCCACCTCAATAGATCCTCGAGCTGCGGGAGACACACGTTTACCTGGTTGACTTTTTCTCAACAATTTCTGGGCCGTATTTGCGTGCACCGCATGCCCATAAGGATCACCTGCTAGCTCATCTCGATCGTCCTGAGACAACTGATCATGACCGTTTCCAACGTGGCCTCGATTTGAGCCGAAATGTGGCGATACTTCTGGCGTCCTTGTGGTTGGTCTGTTGGAGGTCCTGCTGGTACTAACTCCCGGTTGTCTTGCTGGGCCAAGCAGCGCATTACTTTTGTATCCAGAACTTGGCATGTCCTTTTTCTTGTTGTCTTTCCCAGTATCCTCAGGCTGGGTGCAGCTTCCATCATCGGAGATAAGGTCGTTCGCGTCCTCTCCAAAATTTTGGACAAGGAAGCGGTCAAAGCCAGAAAAGGCGGTTGTTTTGGAGGGAGCACCATTCCTTTGACGTAATTTGGGTGGTTTCATGGTCTGGTCCACCCTCCGATACTCTTGTGAGCTGGAGTTTCTGGTTCCGAAACTAGCAGGACTATCGCGGCTCTGCAAAGTCTGACTGTACCCTGACCTGACAGAATTCTGTCCGCTGTGCTTTGACCGAAGAGACGGTTCTTCCTCCACGTCGATGGGTGATCTAAAGGATCCATCGTCGAGACGCTGTCGTTTGGCCGGACTCTCTTCAGTACCACGACCGTGACTTGTTCCATGCACTTTAAGGTCAAAATGTTTCGGTGGACCGGGACGTTGAAGCGATGTTGCGGGTCGCTGAGATTTGACTATCGGGTTTGGATTTGCCTGCGAGGGACTTGCGAGAGTATTGTGTGGCCTTGGGCCACCAGAAATCTTCTACATAAAATTAACCATCTTGCAGATCCTGTATTTGTAAAAACATACCATTGCTTTATCTGCTTGCTGTGGTTTTGGGATCGTGGCGCGAGGTCTATAGAGAAAGAGATCAGTATCCATCTCTGGCTCTTCGGGGGGGTGATGCCCAGAACATACCCATAATCTGGTAGAACGCTTGATTTAGAGTTGTGGTAACGCTCGTAGAAAGACCTGATATTAGAATTTAGGAAATAAGCGTAACATGGGAGTGATAAGTTCCATACCAGGAGTTTCGCTTTGGAGCAACACTGCTCGTTGTGGCTTTCTTCTCGTCGTGTACATCGGGAGGGGGTAACGCGTCGATATCTTTTCTGCAACCAGTTAACAAGGATTCGCAGATAGCGAAGCTAATCGTGTTAAGGACGTACTTTGGCGAAGAAGCTGGTTCCAATACTTTTGCCTCCACTTCATCTGCCTTCAGTCCCAAATCTGGGCGAATACGCTTCGCAGATCCGCGTATTAAGACAGGCTGCGAGGTGGTGATGTTAGCACCGTTGACATCCATGTGAAGTCTACAGTAGCCGAGGATTCAACGACAGCCTCGTGCTCGCGAACCTCAGCCGTGGGGTTGATGGGAGGGGAGGGGGAGATAGATATCCCTACCTCGTCCAGTTCCGCAGACTTTGTAACTTCTTCCTCGACTGTCACAGACGTTACGACGCTTGCTGGAGGGTTTGTAGGACTTTCTGCAGTGAAGCCAGAGTTGCTGCGTAGTCGTCTCTTTGTCCCAGAGCTTCTTTCCAACATGACATCGCCGTGATACCCCGCCTCAGCAGTCCTAGGCGCCTCGTTTCCTGGGAATTGGAGGCTTCTCGTACGGGCGCATACTTCTGTGTCGACCTCCTCGCTATAACACCTAGTAGTTCGGGATGCGTCGTTGGGTCCTTGAATGCTGGGATCAAGTAAACAGTTATAGTGGTTCGAGAACTGAAGGTCGAAGCTTCGGGCTCGCTTGCGATTGGTTCCTTCCTGGAGCCTTGCGCCTAGAGCTTCGTCTTGGAAGCTGAAGTCAATAGACTGAACAACGAATTCGTTGCATCTGTCCAACTTGGCGAGTGCGTCAATCAGCTTATCTGCTACTGTCGTGGCTTTGTATACTTTGACGGCAGTCTCGTATATTGCTATCCCATTGAATATATGCTTCTGTCGGTCCAGTGCTGCAGACTTCATGGCAGGGTCATATGGTTGTTGTGCTACTCCGACCTGCGTGTCAGCGACCTTGAGCAATGAGTCTGCTTGAGGGTCTGTGATATCTGATATCGTAGGAGAGATAGGTTCGGTGAACTCCTGGTAGACTTGGCTCCATGTTTCTGGCCCCAAGGCATTATTGGGATCTCTGGAAAGAGCGTCCATGTCGACGTTGCTCAAGATCTTCAACGACGTCCGCGTCACATCGCCTTCAAATCATTGTTCGAGGAGTTGAGAAGTCGTGTAGAGTTGCTATTTTCAAAAGGTCAGAACGCTTCGAGGTGAGTGGCAGTTTCATAAAATGGTCCACAATTTTTTACTGCAGTGAATTGGTATTGTGGTGCAAGTAGCTTCAGACAATAGCAAGGACAAAATAGCTGTCTCACAACATTGCACTCATCTTCAATGCTAAGAATAAGTAAGGTCGTCAAGGATTTTCTTGCCGTTTAAGGGGCCATGAGGTATATTCTTCGGCTTGATATCAACAGTTAGTATTGTAACCAACTAACAACGGTACAACTGAGAAGATTGAGAAAGTTGATCAATGTCAGTGAGCAGTTTCGCTGAAGCTGACAATTATCTAAAGCTCTAAAGTGAAAAGGTGTGCAGTCCTGTCTTCATGGCTATTGTAAGTACTGCTACTTATTCACCAGGAGCGCAGCGTCAGGCATCGACACATAGCAAAATGCACACTTCTAAGCCAAACAGAAATAGAGCTTCCCTGCAGGACTATTTTACTGACCCAGAGTGGAGAATCAATATGGTCTATCACCTTGCAGCCAAAGATCCTGCTCCGAGACGCTTGTTTCCGGTGACTTGCTTCCGAGACATATCTGCAATACGCTTTGGACTGGCATTTACTCCCTATCCCACCCCTAGGCCACTAGGTTAGTCAACGGTGTGTTCCCTTTGCTTTGAACCATTCAGCAAGTAGAGAATTGCTTGGACATTGATACATGTATGCCGAATGCCTTCCCTCATGCCATCCAAACGAGAGGCATTCCCACTTGAAAGAAAGACAGACAAAGGGAACTTAAGACGGCCTATTACCTGTTCCCCACATGTGGAAACTTATCCAAGATCCATTCAGACTCTTGACCCAGCCTCCAACCCAGGCGATATAGTCTTTTCAAAGGTAAATGCATTGCGGTTCTTGATACAACTGTACACATAAGAAAATTGGCAACACAGAGCCTCCAAACGCTCTCCGTCAACTTTCCCATCTATGCTCCCATCCCTTATATCTATCTCCACAAGTCTCGTCTCCTGTGTCAGCTCCCATCATCTACTTGGACTCCTCAGGGTAGAGATCCTCCTTAAGCAGAACGCCCAACTCTTCCCGGAGTGGCTTGAGCTCCTCGAGATACTGATCGTACTGGCCTCGGTTTTCGACCTTTGCCTTGATTCCTAATCAACGATATCATCAGTCATTGTTTCCAACCAGCCCATTTGTATCCTTATATGCCTCGGAGAATATCGGCATCGCGCTACGTACCCTCGAAGATCCGTACAGCGGTAGGGAAGTCATTGACCCTCCTCGCAGCCTTCAAAGCGGCAGTGAGAACAGAAGGAGAAGGGACGAGATCGTATGCGAAAGCATTGTTCAAGTTTCTCTACAATTCATCATACGATAATCAGCAATCTGCAAAACGCCATAATATCACCGAAAGTACCCCAAGTCACGCTAAAACATACCTGAAGCTCGAAAACATCCTGAACTTGGTCAAACTCCTTCTCATATCTATATTCCGGCACCTAAGCGTTAGCAATTGACGATCGTAACTGGCGTGCATTATTGTGTTTCGGCTATGCAGGAATATGCTCAAAAGAGCTCTCCTGGCCATCATATAAAGCCAATTGGTGCCACATACCTGGCAGTAAACTCCTCAAAGCTCTCCTCGCCGTGGCTGGCATCGGAGCGCAGTCTGCTGCTGGTGCTGAAGCTGTTGATGGATCCCGAGGTCGCGATCATGGCTGGGACAGCATATAGGGCGTTCGCACGAGGGGCCAGGCTGCGCAGGCCATTGGAGCGGAAGAAGTGGGAGGGCTGCGCACGAGCTGCGACTCGTAGTATCGAAGTCGACGACATTAGGAAATAGTGTGTTGCTGAGGCGTGCGGGCGTGGATCTGGGGAGAGCGTTCTATCGTGATCTGATTTTCCGTTCGGTTTCTGTAGGTTCCAAGGAGACCACTATGCGGCCACCTTGATTGGCTGCGTGCTTAGTAAGCTCGACCTTCAAATCGCCCATGAACCTCAGACCACTCCGTCTTGTCACTACGATTTTAACACTTCTGTCATATACAAGTCAGGTCAAAATTACCGAAGTACACTGTGGAACTTACGTGAAATTACTATCCGCAGTCTCCAGAGCATAAATGGAGTATCGGAGTAGCAAATGTACATGTTAACCTGGTAGACAACATTGATTGATGCAAGCATTATTCTGTCGTTGCAACTAGTAGTGCACCTTGTCATCCGCTATTGTGTAGAAGTTTGATCGTCTCCTCTTCTGAGAACTCTTTTTCTGTGATTTCTGTACTTTCTGTCTATCTTCAGGATTTGAATTCCGATTAACAGACCTTCTGATGCTTGCTTGAATCAAATTGGTATACAGTGACTTCGCGAAGCCTCGATTTGTCATCTTCGTGCTCCAGGTTCTTTGTTCTCTCTCTCCTCAGATCTGCTTCAGATGGAAGCAAGCAGCTAAATAAAGTGTCTTCCCTGCTCTTTTAGCATTATGTACAAGCACATCATTGAAAGGAGGCTTTCTAAGTATTGTAATCAAGTGCATGCAGCAAAAGGTCTATCTAACTCCTTCCATTACAAAATTTAGCAGTTAGTATGAAATCCACGATCTTTCCGATATCTATATTTACCAAGTTGAAATGGATCGTGTCTTCATTACCAGGCCAAGACATAGTTTCCCATCTTGGGCCGCCCAAAATCTCGATCGATAGACCCGGAGTGCGGAGCCGCAAGTAGGTTTTCTGTTACTTATTGATGCAAGTGTTGTGCAAATATCTGGAATTCATGGCCAATGCTTCAGAGGAAGATTTTTCACGTCGAAATGTTCACAGACTCCGATTTCAATGTAGTTTTAGAAAGCTAGAAGATGGCAAGCAAATGGTCATGGCCGGCACCAAATCTTGAAAGCGAATGTGTATGAACTTCATATCTCCCCGAAGGAGCACTCCCAGAACTTGCTCGGTTCCCAAGCCCAATACTGCCACTTATACATCAGCCTTACTGGAAGCCGAACGATATCCATTCAAACCCTTCGATAAGTTCGAGGCTAGGAAGCAGATGATCCCGTCACCAAGTGAGAAAGACTCGCTTAACTATTCTGTTGCTACCTCGTACTACCTGGTAAACATCAGATACATATTCAGAGATTCCAATATAAATAAGGATTCACATCTCTGGCTCCGAATTCGGCACAGGAACGATGGACGACAACATCATCTTCCAAGCTGACAAACAGCGCAGAACGATCCCACAAAGAAGCTTCCCCGAGTCACGGCCATACCCGATGTCACTGACATGTCTTAGTCATGCCTCCACACCCGAGCTGACAGAACTGTGGTACTACTGCATGATCGCGCCATATCTTCTCACGCCAAGTAGCAGGGCCAAAATCATATTTCTTCATCAGTCATAGATTCTCAATAGGAAGTCGCCAAATATTTTGGGAGACAAAAGGCAATTGTTTGAACTTAAGCGCCGATAACCTGGAAGGTTCGGGCATTATCGGGGCTGCAGTGTTAACCGACATCATTGCATTCTATAAGACACTTGTGTGCCACACTTATGTATATTTACTTCCTTTGACCACAGTTGACATCTGTGGAACGGATCATGAATGCCTTCGCTTCAGCAAAAAATTCCACCAGAACACAATTTAGGCAGAAGATCACTCGTCGACGGGACAAAATAAGTTGTATTGAATGTAACCGGAGGAAGATAAAGGTACACAGAACAGAAGTAACGTATCTTGTGATCGTCTTCTAAATTCTTTCGGAGGCTTAACATTCGTTCAGGCAGAAAAAATTCCAGGGCCACTCGCTCGCAAGAATGAAGCTAACAATCTACCAGTGTAATCGAGAATGGCCTTGTCAACCATGTCTGGCTCGAAAGGCTGGCCAAGGATGTCGTTATACTGCGTCAAAGTTGTCTCTCGAGCATCGAGAACTGAGTACTCAGCAGCCCTCATCTAAGACTCCGATTGAGGAAGAGGAGGCTAGGGTTGAGAACGACGATTTGGCTTCGGATGATAGTCTGGAGGAGACTGATTCGCCCCTCATTGCTGTTGAGAAGGGATTGTATGCTATTTTCCATGGTATCACTATGATAGCTACTGATTATGATTAAGGAGTGATTCATTAATTCTCGATACACCTACTTCAATTTTTCAACCAGTGTACGATGTGCCGAGAACCGGTACTGAAGTCATGAGGCGCTTTCCAAAGCGGCATGAAATCGATTGTCTCATCCAACATTTCATCGACAAATTGAATTGGACCTACGAGTACATCAATCCCAACACATTTCTCGATCGCTACCAAGCTTGGTGGTCACGGACCTGCTGCGACGGATCAGAAGATATCCTCTTCGGCACACTTATCCTACGACTATGCGTATTCAGCTTACAGCATCTTCCGAACCCGGACTTATCCACAGAAGGAATACTCGAGGACTCCATCCATGCCATGGAATGTCGTTGCGATGCATTAGCAAATCTTTTGGATGAGTTACAACCGAGAGCTCCTTCTTTGATCAGGGTACTGTATATGTCACTTCGTGCTGTAACTCTAATTACTTCTGGGCATCCCAGAGAGAGTTACCAAGCTCTGGTGGAAGCCACAGAAGAAGCTCACGCCATCGAGTTATTCGATGAAAAGCGCTGGCCTTCTCTCCACGACGAAGAAGCCGAAACACGAAGGAAAATGTTTTGGCTTTTGTTCATCTGGGACCGGTGAGTCAACTTCACAATGAGAACTATCCACACCATCGGGGCTGACATCGCTGAAGATTCTTCATTGCCTATTATGGCCGCTGGCCACTGATTCCCATAGACTACACTACTGTACAGCTCCCGAGCGAGCTCCCATACTCTACCACCTTAAATGCCTCCCTCCCAACATCAATAACCGACACAATCCTCTCCATTAAACTCTACCGCTTCATGCGGTCATTCATCAGTGCTCCAGCTAAGGAAGATCAACGTATGGATCCGTTCCAGGTAGGCGAACACATTACAGCTTACAAGTCACAAATTCTGGATGCGTTCCCACCCGCCTTCCGCCTCGAAGATCCGGACAAGAGCTATGATGAAGCGATTCTAAATCTGGCGTTGAAGAGAATAAAGTTGCATGCACTGGCTTGGGGTGTGATTGAGGGTATGTTAAGGTGTTTCACCGGACCTGCTACTCTCAAGGCTTTGCAATTCCAACTTGCATCAACAGACATAGCTCGAGTCAAACTGGCAGAAGAGCATCGCCACGCTCTGGCAGACGTATGTTTTAGAACGTTAGAGCTCATGTTAGAGCTTCACGAGAGGATGGGCGGTGGTCAAACGAGATTTTGGGCTATTCCCGCGGCTATGATTGAGAATGGAGGTGTACTTGCATGTTGTCTTGTTTCGGATACTGTGATCAGGAGGTATGGACAGAAAGACGATGGCATCTTCAAGGCTTTTGAGGGGGAGTTATCCCAGAAATATACTAAGACGCTGGAGCGAGCCATGGGACTGCTAGAAATGCTAGCTGAACGCTCGCCTCTAGCGAAAGGTGGGCTGGGACTTCTTCGCAGAACTTCAAAGAGAATCCATGAGAAGAGTCCACCAACAGTCGAACGTACAGCGGAGATGAGTTCAGCAACACCAATGCTGTTCGAGACGACACAGTCCGACGGGCAAGAGCCTTCCATGTGTGCTGGCTATGGTTATGGTGCCGGGATTGACATATATAATGATATAGATGCCTGTACTTCCAGCATGCTGGAGCAAGATCCGGTTCTGGCTGAGTGGGAGATGACTTCGATGTATCCACCTTTGTCGTGGTATCCGGATTGTGAGGAATATGATCCTGAGAATTACGCGGGGGATGGCTTGCAGGACTCCTTTTGAAACACGTTATGAGAATCTTCCTCGAGTATCTGGACGCATAGAGATGACTCGCCACTATTGTTTATTTATACAAAGACATCCACTTCTCCAAGACGTCTCGCTTCGTTTGTGTTCCTTCTGAGCGGGTTTCGGCGTAAACAGAATGTCTAACCACTCGAACTCGATCGGATATGACTCACTTGAGTACAAGTACGATTTAATCGGGATCGGATAATGCAAGACTACCTTTAAATTAACATCGACCTATAAGGGCATATTATGAGTGTCGGATCCGCTGGCATAAGGAAGTTGAAAGAGCCCTAATATAGGTACCTAATTTTCGGATGTTTTAAGCGAACTGGTTGTTGATCACCTCACGACACTCTGAATGAATTGGGCGCATCGCTCCACGTTTACCTCCCTGAGGGATTTAGTTCAGCTCTGTCTCTAAGATCCTTCCTTGCCTTTCAAACAACTTATTTTCAATCGTTCTGGGTAGGCTCATACGCATAGTACATTCCCAAACCCTTAATAGATAGAGTCGTCAGTTATTTCACGCCGGGCGAGAGTATCTGGCGGAGAGCATGTATCTTCTCTTGTCTGTGATACTATCCTTGAAAATATCACATTCTAGAGATCCGGCTGAAGTAACTCCCAATAGCATGGAAACCTGTCGAGGAATATCGATAAAGATCGCTTGGCAGGGAGAACACCTGGGCATAAAGGGGCAGTAGGGGCCAAAAGTACATTCGAGCCGAGGCCGGCCGATATCAATGATCAGATGGAACAATGCACGATGCAGTAACAGAATCGGAGATTGATAAATGGCATGGAGCAAACGAGAGATTAGCGCATCGTGATGAACGTGTACAAGACTTCGGCTCATTCGGGAGGGCAACTGCAAAGTCAGCAAGCCAAGCTAGCAAACAGTTTGCTCATATGAAAATGACTATCGCCAGTGATGGCAGTACACGACAAATGAAGAAGAACAAAACAAGAGTCTTCTTGATCAACCTCAATCTTCAGTTGTATGTGCTCTCCCCCAATCACATGCAGGATATTGGTCTGAATCTGTCTGCTCATCTTAATCCGCAGGCCCTGCCCAGCTTTGCCTTCGCCTCTTCCCCCCCAGCCGGCTGAGACCGGTCGGCCCTTGCCCCTTTTCAGCAAAAGTCGGTCCCTGTGCTTTCCACTTCCATCAACACGAGCCAGCAAGCCCACCGCACCGCACCGCACCGCACCGCACCGCACGTCTCACAAAACTTCCTCAACTTCCCTCCTGCAGCCTCCATCCTCTCCCTTTTCTTCATCCATCCCCTTTATCGTCGGTGGCATCTTCATCGCAACTTCAAGTCACTCCTTCTACGAGCCTCAATACTCGTTCTTGTTCTTCACTTCTCTAATTGCCTCCTGCACGACTTCGCTGTTGTGCTGCGCAACGTGTCGTCTCGAGCTTTTTTTCCAGTCTGTCGACCGCGTTTGTTGAAGATATCTCGTGCATCTTGACACGTCCAGTCCTCAACGCTCAACGTATCTCAATTGCGCTGCAGACATACCCCCTTCGAATCCTCCGCATCCGAAGCCCAACATGTCCAAGTCACCAACCGATATCTTCCAGGCTCTGCCATTGCCCAGCATTGACAGGCCTTTTGGCATCCATCTATGGCCCATATTCGACAAGGCCTTCAGCGCCCTGATGGGCTACTCCCCTCAGGACTTTGATTTCAAGCCCCGAGATACCCCCATGTCGACGTTGAAGGAGAGCGGAATTGCAATTCTCACATACTACATTATAATTTTTGCTGGAAGGGAGTTGATGCGCAACCGCAAGCCCTTCAAATTGAACGCCCTGTTCATGATCCACAACTTCTACCTCACCAGCATCAGCGCCATTCTGTTGGCCTTGTTCCTTGAGCAATTGATCCCAACACTCTACAGACATGGTCTCTTTTTCACAATCTGCGAAAAGGCTGGTGGATGGACTCCCCAATTGGTCATTCTGTACTACGTATGTTTTCTGCACTGATGCCAAGCCGCTGATTCAGACAAATGCTGACTTGCTGCAGCTCAACTACTTGACCAAGTACCTCGAATTGATTGATACCGTTTTCCTGGTCTTGAAGAAAAAGCCATTGAGTATGGAATCCCTGCCAAGGTGTTTAGATATCCCTGCTAATTCTGCGCAGCCTTCCTACACTGCTACCATCACGGCGCAACTGCTCTCCTCTGCTACACCCAATTGATTGGTTTAACCTCTGTATCATGGACTGTCATCTGCCTCAACTTGTTGGTGCACGTGGTCATGTACTGGTACTACTTCCAAAGTGCGCGTGGCATCAAGATCTGGTGGAAGGAGTGGATCACCCGTCTACAGATCACTCAATTCGTGATTGCTCTTGGTAAGACCGTCACTTTCTACGCTCCAGCATGAAGATACTAACTGTCACCAGGATTCGTCTACTTCGCATCCTACACCTACTTCACCTCCGCATACTTCCCATGGATGCCAAATGCGGGTAACTGCGCTGGAGAGGAATTCGCTGCTTTCTCTGGTATGGCTGTCATCAGCTCCTACCTCGTCCTGTTCATCTCTTTCTACTTCGCAACCTACAAGAAGGATGGCAAGCGCCCAACCGGTCGCAAAGCTGCCCGCTCCCTCAAGGATGCCGAGGTTCCAGATGTTGCTGCTCTTACCAACGGCAAGATCAACCCAGCGAAGAACGGCAATGCCAAATCCTCCGGCTCAAGCCCCAATGGTCGCACCACCCGATCCCGCAAGGCATAGGTTCTTTTAGACCAGACAAGTCATCGGCAGCACCGATATGTTTAGACGAAATGAATATGACTGTGGCCTTTTCGAAGCAGTCTCGAGATAGACCTTTCTACTTCTCTGTATAATGTACTTCTGGCACGGAATGGGGACGATATCGCAACAAAAAGAAAGACTCTTCCCATGTCACCTTACCGTAATAGAACTTGTAATGTCAACAACACAAAAATCGAGCGAGTGGGCCAGAGCGAGGACTGGGGATTCTGCGAATTGGCGCACACACATACAACAGACATGGGACACTCCTGGATTTCTTGAGATCGGGGAGTTCGCTGTTCTGCACGCTACAACTTTTCCTTTTCCTTTTGTATTACAGTGCATGGCATTAGACCTGGGAGGAATGGTCTGGTTTGGTCTGGTCTTCTGGGCTATGTCATCGCGTGGTGTGGTGACATGGCGGGCGCACCGAGTGAGAAAGCAAGGGCATGGAACGAAAGCACGAATAGAACTGTTTGTCATAATTAGCAATGTACAAGTGGTACAAATGTGTTGATAGAGCGAGTATAGGTCGAAAGAATTGAATAATAGAAAGTAATCAAAAAAGCGGTGCCAACATGTCATACTTCGATCGCCTGTGCGAGTGAGTAGATCCAGCTAATCCTGAGTACGGTTGCAACTGGGAACGAGAAGAAACGAGTGTCCGTAACTTTGATTTGTGAAATGTAAGCATGATTTCAAGTACTATGTCTGCGAGGCGAAGCAAATCGTCTCTAGGAAGGCTGGCAAGCATATATATAATGGTGGGTAACTCGATATGAAAAAATTACGGAATCGTCATAGGACATTACCAAAAGTAATACTCAAAAGGTCACAAAGACCATTTGATGATGGGTGCATGACGACTCTAGATATTCTTTCTTCGCTGAAGGACGAAACTGGCCAGCCTCGTGATTTCGAAGCCGTGTTCTAGAACTGTTCCTTTGCTTGCTTGGATTCGGTGCCATGTGATGATGTTGAACAGCAAGGAAGGGTTCAAAAGGAAGGTTCGGATTCAGCCAGAGCGCATCTCATGATTCAGGAACATGTCACTGAATCCTTCGTTCCGTTTCATCGATTGACGGCGGGGAGGTTTATACTAACGATAATTATGCCGATATACTAGGTAGGAAGGTATGTGGCGAAGCGAGCCTTCCCCCGAGCTTCCTTTCGTTCTATCGCTTCCTTCTCGTTATGCGTCGGCGCCTTCTAAGCTTTCTTCGTTGGTTCCTTGGGTTCTGAACTTCTCGTCCGAAGTATAAGCTTTGCATGACGAAACGAAACATCAAACATCAATGCCGCAATTCTGGAGTCTACTTGGGTCTAGTAGGATTCATGCTATGGGGACCATGTGTTTATCTGAAGATCGGTCAAGGACTTATTTGATTTTCACGGAAACAAAGCATAGACCAGTAGGATTGGGACGTGAAACTTGAAACTTTTCTCGTGGCATGTACAAGAACGTGGCGGCGAGAGTTGGGCTTCAATGACGTAGCCCGGGGTAGCTCTCACGTGCGAAAGTTTGATTGTTGTCAAATGCTGCGAATACTACAGGACCTTGGAGGACTGAGTTTGAGACTTGACGAGTTGAAGACAACGACATCCCACTCTATGTACACGTTCTGCAGCTGCCACTACATCATCTCACATGCCGTTATCTCATGCCGCAGACAATTACGTGGACCTTCACCTCGTACTTGGGTGCTTCTCTGCTTGTATCTGGGGATCAAGACTTCGTTGCACAAACTGGGTTTTCTGTCGGCACTGGAGACTCGCAGCGCAGTCAACTCTTAGCGAGGTACGTGTGCATGTCCTGTACGATGACATCGATACATGCCTGCCCGAAATAGAAAACACGCCCTTCTCAGAATATACCAAGTACAAGAATTCGTCTTACGTGTAAGATCTTATCTTGCGCTTGATATTTGGAGATCAAGTCAGGCTGAGTTTTGTAGCTGAACATGTAAACCAGTGAGAGGGTTGTCTCGCTGTCATATAAGCGTTTCTCTAACCCTTAGTAAGCATCAGCTTCACGATCTGTTGTGCTCTCGGGCTGATGTCAGGCCCGAGAGTCGATCATTCGAGACATCCATCCTGCAGCACGACCGCAGCCGCAAAAAGACTGTGCTGAAAGAGAGTTTAGCGTGCGGTATAGGAGGGAAGTTCAAGAGGAAGTGACAGTTTTGGCGGAGGCTGACCGTTGCTGCTACTGCTAGAATGAATTAGTAGGTGCATATCAGAATGCAAGCTGCAGAAAACAAAGACTGTTCCCCAACCACAGTATACTGGCACTGTTTTCACTTCCTGCCTTCCCAGCTTCACCAGCCATAAGATCTGTAGTAGTACATCTCATTTTACATTTCCGAAGATTTGGAGAATTAAAGTAGAAGATTAGCGGTGTGCGGAGCTACACACTCTATCTTGAAAATGAGGCAGGCACCTGACGATCTAATATATATTTAGTGTGGCTGCCCCTGTCGCTGTGGCTGCAATTGCCGGGCATCAATACGAGATGGTTGGAAGGAACATTTCGCTTGCATCTACTGTATCTGCATGAGTACACAATTTTTGTCAATTGTAGACTTGCACAAGTAAGAGGGTATATCTGCATTTTTGCTATTGATGTTGGTGAATTTTGTTTGGAGGATTAGATCATGGAGAGAAGAACAGAAGAGGGGGAATAGGTGTTGAGGAACGGCTAGATGGCCCGATCTCCTATGCAGATTGAACTTCCCTCCCCGGAACCCTAAAAGTCGGATCACTCGTTTACACGTATGATTGCTTTCAATCTCCTTATCCTTTATCTTTTCGATCTCTTGTGAAATTATCTTGGACAAGAAATTAAAAGGCGAGCACGTTGTCGATCAAACAGAGCCCCTTGCCATGTTCAGATTTGCAATGTTAAGACAGATCTGCAGCTTTGACCGAAAGCTGCGAAAGCTGGAGCAATAAGGAGAGACATATTTCGGTGATATGATATTTATCAGCCCGGGTAGAATTTCTCAACGAGGCGCAAATCCTAAAAGGCGCAAATCCTAAATCCTCCTCCTACAGTAAATAAGTGATCCTCTTCACACCATGTAATCCTCATACTAAGTACCTACCCTACCTACCTAGAGGATCATCTTGGTGCACCATGTCGGGTAATTTAGCCAAAATAGCACCCAAGGAATATAGAGTGCGCAATCGCTACCGTTCATCCCAACACAATCAACTTCAAACAGGAGCTATACAGGCCGAAAGAGGGGTTGGAAGGGGGAAGAAGGAATGCTTCTGAGGAATGTGGTTGGAGCGATCTTGAAGCTGTAGTAGAGACGTCCAGTCAGCATCGAGAAGCGTTGTCTCAGGCTGAGATGGGGGGCCCAATCAGAAGTCGCAAATGCTGAAAGCGTGGCGGTGGCTGTGAGCGACACGGTTCCAGAGAACGCTTGCCCGCACCGCTTCTGCCAGATCGCGCGGACCCCGCTACATGTACAGTATTCTCGTCTCATCCACCACTCCGTATTCCAGGGGCAGGGCAGGGCAGGGCAGGGAAACCGCATGAACGTCTTCTCACTGGTGCAAAGTATCGCGAAAAGTCACAGCCTCGAGTGAGGACAAGAACAGGATTCGTGCATCACGGTCAGGGTGGCCGGTGGTGGGGGTGATGCTATCCTGACGACTCGCCCTGCCCTGGCATTTACATGCATCCATGATGCGGTCCAGGAGATGGCAGAGCGAGCAAGAGGCCAACAAGATCCCAGAAACTTCCTTCTCCTTGTTCTCAGCAGAACCATACAGTACAAAGTTATGATGATATCCATCCGATCCTCCATCCTCTATCCCAGCAATTAGTCTTTGCGGCCTGGGACTTGTTCTTGTTTCGATTTGCCAGTTCTTGATACCACTCATGCAACAGCTATCCGCCCCCCTTCCCTGACTCTCTCACACTCTAGATCAGACCTCTTCTGGGACCCCTTCAGTATCATAACATAAGAAAGGTCCTCCCCCTACCGACTTCCAACAATTTTTGCATCGTCAACCTGCACGTCGAACGTATTTTCAAAATTCACATCTGGATCCGGAGTTGTACCCGTTCTCGCATAAGCAACCCACAGGAGCTCGGTCCATCATCACTCAAAGAGGCATCAACTTGAAACGTGCTGCGATCAAGGATATCTCCCGATCATAAACCGTTCTATTTCCGCTGCAAATCTGCCAAAATTGCATAACTTCGGCCAATCACGCCCTAGCTGCAGAGGTCCTTTCGATTACATATATCATACCTTCGGTTGGGAAATCACTGCACGTTTTGTTCATTACGGTTTTATTACGATTGTCGAGATCTACTTACAATCGAGAGGAGAACCAATTTCCACGTGCAGTACCATTTGACAGGGTGCCTCTCGGAGTCAATTTGCCAAGAGGCAGGATCAAAATAAGGAAGAGGATCGACATCGCGGGTTCGACCAAGAAGCAGACTTCCAAGAATTTGATCAGGACGAATGTCTGGATAGCGATATGGAGGGTTCGATATTGCACAGACCGAGGCCGAAGAAGGTGGGCAAGGCCCCGATCCTACCACAGAGGAGCGAGAAGAGAGTTTCTACGATTCTGGACAAAGTCATGCTAGAATTGCAGAACATTGATGGTTCTGAGAAGAAAGAAGGCGATGCATCGCGGCTGGACCAAGAGGACCCTCACCAACAATATTTGTCTAGCGAAGAAGACGCTTCTCTATCCGACGACTATGAAGACTCAGATTCGTTGCTGGATTACGAAGTATATTCTGGAGACGAGAACGAAGACTCGACAGCCAGGCCTTCGAATAGGATATCCCAGGAGATCACAGCGAAGGCAGTCTCGTTCATAGTAGTCAAACCGCAGATAATCGAGATCCATATCCCAATAAGCCATACCGCACCCGCCACTCCGGCCGAAGAAAAGCAGGACTTAATAGACGACCTACCCACGAGTACCCCGCCCGCTCAGTCACGACCTAATATGCGAAGACCTCCTCCTCTCAATCTTACCAATGCCCGTCCAATGTCCATGGCAACGACAAGCTCATACACATCCTCCACGACACAGAGCTCCTACATATCATCCTACACCCCACCCGCCGTATCCTCCAACGCGTCTATGATAAACCTTCCAACCACAGGCGTTCACCCGATACGCAAGTCCTCTCGTCTAGCCTCCCTAGTCACATCAACCAAAGCCAGCCTCTCGAATCGTTCGAGTTCGTTCTCCGCTTCTACATCAGCATCAAGCACTCACTCCTTCCTAAACTCTGATCCTTTCGCTCAACCAGCAAGCTTACCAAATCCACCCCTTACACCTACACACATCTCTACACCTACTACCCCTAAGACGCCCACCAGCCAGTCCTCAGCTTGGAAGAAATCGCTATCTAGGACACTTTCTAAGGCTACCCGTAAACCAAGTCTTGCAAACGTGAACGCAGCATATAACGCGTCACTCTCCAATTCCAATTCACAACGTACTTCGACCATTTCCAGCGTAACGACATCTGTTCTATCAAGGTTAGCATCGCATGACAACCCGGAAATTCGTCCAGGGAGTGAGGGTGCGATTCACGACACTGAACGTGAAGACAAGATGGACGAACAGCCTGTACGTCGCGCCGAGACTATGCCGTTGACGCCTAGCCCAAGAGAAGCACCTGTGCGGTACAGCGAGCTACTAAATAATCGTGTTCCACCGCCTATTCCCGATAGTGTTTCTCAGCATTTACCCAGGGAGGGCAGGAAGAGCTTTAGTTTCGGGATGGGGTTGACAAGGAAGAAGAGTATGAAGAGGTCGTGAAAGCGAGATATGTTTGAGCATGATCTCCAATTCGAGACTTGTCGTTAAAACTGCATTGCGTTGCGTTGCGATTATGATTTTTTTTTTTTCGCTTCTGTCATATTTTCTGTATGCAAGGTGTTTCAGGGGTTTAACCGGGAATTTTGTTTTGGCGTACGATACCACTCATACGTTCTTTATCGCACCTCATTACAGGTTGGTGGTTTATTGGAATTAGTTATTCGTTCATTTGTCTTATCTTTGTAATTATGGTTAGGGAAATTGAGCTTTCTCTAGAGCGCTACGCTGTGTTGATG